>BSQZ01000006.1:6370000-6540000 GCA_033239005.1 Lamellibrachia satsuma
AGATCGCGCGAAGCGGAACGGAACAGAACAAATCAGTTTCCGAAAAATCGACGTCGCTTATCGGAAAATAGCTTGTAGGCGGGACTGAATTGAAGAAATACCGACATTGGCTACCATATGGAAAACATATGCAGTCGTACCGGATACATTCGGATCGTCATTCGTCTTGAAGATACCAATATGGTGACTTGGTGGACATTTCGCTCAAACACCGGCTCCGCACATAACCACCGTCATTGAAGATTTGATTTCCAACATCACGTTGAATTGGTAAGTTCCAATCGCTATGCCTATGAATGATATAGCCAGTTTGTCATGTAATATGAACTATAACTTTATTACTATAACAGGACAATAACACTACACAGTCATAGCCATAGCCATAAGTGTCAATTTACTACGAGGCACTCGGTGCGTGCGTGCTTGCGTGTAAGCCCTCTAATCTATTGTTAGACTGACGAGGGACCTTCAGTATCATGGGTCTCAGTCTAGGGTTGCACACTCAGTAAGCCCTATGATTGTGTATGCAACATCAACGACGACTGTTATGGTAGTTCGTTACTGTGATCATAGCGTTCTCGCTGGGCTTTCGTCGATGTGGATGCGTCCTTCGGTCACGGCACAAGGTTTTGATTACACCATCTAGTTGTAAGATACATGCCTCCCTCTTCTTGTCTTCTTCGGGGCCGCACGCAATGGTCCAGGAGGAATTTCTCACAACGAAAGATATTTTGATTGTCCGTCGTTTTTACGCTCGCCAGGTCAAGATTTATAACTGAATTTGTACTCACTCGACCAATGAGTACATAGAGTACTACAGCAGTGTAGTCAACGCATTGTGCTCCAGGTTCGAAACGATTTTAATCTTGTACATCAGACGGCTACGTACATAGTAGCAATATAATCTCTCACGATGACAAATAAAAATAACAGTGAAGATATATATCACTGTAAACAGTAAAGAAAAGTAGTGAATGTAAACATCACTTAAAAATGTATGCAGACTCTTAAAGTCTAGACGATATAACAAGAAAATTCTGACCGGAAATTTTTAATTCTAATGCAAAAGCAGGTATGGCCTGCCAGGACCACCCTTACTGAAAATTTGGATGCCTAAAATTCAGCCTGACTATACACCTCAGTGTGAATTTAAAATAGTCTTGCCGCCCCCTTGTAAAAGCTCCTCCGGGGTATTTATACTCCCAGTTTTCCAAAATCAGACGCCGTCACTAGAGGCGCTGTGATTGCTCAAATACCCAATACGCTTTACTTTTGGTCAACTTGTTAAATCCACTCACCCTCTCAACCGCTGGACAATGACGTCTGCCAGTCTTGCCCAGTTTGCAAGTTAAACTTTTGAACTCTTGGAGCTGGGCCAAATCCAGGGTTCCCAGGGCTCCTCGGTTCCCCAACTACGTTGACCCTCGAGTCAGAGCAATTTAGCAAATGTCAGGATTAAACGGAAGGCTGAAGTGTCTAAACAGTATCATCAATCTTAGGCACCATATGGATTTTGTCCATATCCAATTGGGTGGTTTAACTACACAACATAGCAGAATGGCTAAAATTAAATAGATTATCATTAAATATCAACAAAACTAAATATATGATTTTTCAAAAGCCAAACAAAAAGGTAATAGTACCAACACTACACTAACAATTGATGGTGTAAACATTGAAAGAGTCCAAGATTTCAACTTCTTAGGTTTAATATTAGACACACATTTAAATTGGTATAAACATATTGAGAAAATAGCAAATAAGTGTCCTAATACAATCGGAATTATAAACAAGTTGAAGCATGTCTTACCAAAAATTATCATAATTATACTATATAATTCATTAATATTACCCCACATAAATTACTGCCTAATGATCTAGGGCTACCAGTGTAATAGGATAACACAATTACAGAAGAAAACATTAATTTACAGCGGGAATATACAATTACAGCGGAAATATACAATAAATTCATTGACAACGTACCAGGGTTGCTCCTATGAGAACGACTTCTTTAGTCTTAATAAGAGTCTCCCAAATCCACTTTGTACTAAATGTATGCGCTTACATACC
Source organism: Lamellibrachia satsuma (assembly GCA_033239005.1). NCBI lineage: Eukaryota > Metazoa > Annelida > Polychaeta > Sabellida > Siboglinidae > Lamellibrachia > Lamellibrachia satsuma. The sequence goes on from BSQZ01000006.1 coordinate 6,372,074, forward strand.
TAATTAATTGTTTAATGTAATAATTACTGTTACTGTAATATCATGCACAAATGCAAAAATCAATAAACAATTTTGTCTGTCTGCCTGTCTATCTCGTCAATCTACTGTGGGACATTAAGAATGTTCGTCAATCTACTGTAGGATTAAATAAAAACAATCTGCTGTAGGACAGGTTTGTCAATTGACTGTAGGACAAACATGTTTGTCAATTAAATGTGGGGCAATCAATATGCTTGTCAATTTCTTTTTGAGGAATCAACATGTTTGTCAATCTACAGTGGGCAATCGACATGTCTGTCAATCTACTGTGGGATATTAAACATGTTAGTCAATCTACTGTGGCGTTATCAGTATATTTGTGTCAATCTACTGTGGTGCAATCAACATGTTTGTCAATCTACCTTGGTACATTCAAAATATGTGTCAATACTGGAACTGTTTGTTGATCTGTAACCATATCTCTGTGGCTATATGTCTGCTTCTTGACATAGAGCATTAATGAAAGAAATGGTATATGTTTGTGTTATTTTCGTTGTAGTTGACCTGAGTGGCATGGCCGACCTCAGGCGGGGGACACGAGGTGGGGACCTCGGCCTGATGAAACGCAGCCAGTGTAGGCAATGCTCCATAATAAGAGACACAGGTGAAGAAAATATCGGACAGAGGCCACACTTTGGTGACGACGACTACCCCAGACAAAAATTGCAAGGTTCGTCGATCTGCTGTGGGGCAATCAACGTGTTTGATTATCTACTTTAGGGCAATCAACATGTTTGTCAATCTACTGTAGGGCAATTAACGTGTTTGTTAACATACAGCGAGTCAATCGACGTGTTTATCAATATACGGTGGGACAATCAACGTGTTTGTCTATCTACTATAGGGCAATCAACATGTTTGTCAATATATTATGGGGCAATCAACAAGTTTGTCAATCGACTCTGGTGCAATCACCATGTTTGTCAGTCTACTTTGGGGCAATCAACATGTTTGTCAATCTGTTATGGGGCAATTAACATGTTTGTCAATCAAATATAGGGCAATCAACATGATTGCTAATCTACAGTGGGGCAATCGATATGTCTATCTATCTAATGTGGGGCAATCAACATGCTTATCAATCTACTGCGAGTCAGTCAACATGTTTGTCAATCTCCTTTGGGAAAATTAACATGTTTGGCAGTCTACATTGGGGTAGTCCACATGTTTGTCAATCGACTATGAGAAATTAAGCATGTTTCTTTATCGACTGTGGAGCAGTCAACATGTTTGTCAATCTACAGTGGAGCAATCGACATATTCTACTGTGGGACAAACACATTTGTCAATCAACTAAGGGGCAATCAACATTTTTGTAAAATATATATGGCGCAATCAACATGCTTGTCAATGTCTTTTAGGGGGATCAACATGTTTGTCAATCTACAGCGGGCAATTTACTGTGGGATATTAAACATGTTTGTCAATCTACTGTGGTGCAATATACACGTTTGTCAATCTACCTTGGTACATTCAAAATATGTTTCAACACTGGAATTGTTTGTTGATCTATTGCTATGTCTCGAGAGAAATCCTTCTGCTTCTTGACATAAATACAAAATTAATAAAAGTAATGGTATATGTTTGTGTTATTTTTGTTGTAGTTGGGGGAATCAACATGTTTGTCAATCTACAGTGGGCAATCGACATGTCCGTCAATCTACTGTGGAATATTAAACATATGTGTCAAAATTAAACGTGTTTGTCAATCTACTGTGGTGCAATCAACATGTTTGTCAATCTACCTTGGTACATTCCAAATATGTGTCAACACTGGAACTGTTTGTTGATCTGTGGCTATATGCCTGCTTCTTGACATAGAGCATTAATGAAAGTAATGGTATATGTTTGTGTTATTTTCGTTATAGTTGACCTGAGTGGCATGGCCGACTTCAGACGGGGGACACGAGGTGGGGACCTCGGCCTGATAAAACGCAGCCAGCGTAGACAAAGCTCCAGACCGATAGATACATGTGAAGAAAATCTCGGACAGAGGCCACACTTTGGTGATGACGACTACCCCGGACAAAAGTTGCGAGGTTCGTCGATCTGCTGTAGGGCAATCAACATGGTTGATTATCTACTATGGGGCAATCAACATGTTTGTAAATCTACTGTAGTCACTCGACGTTTTTATCAATATACGATGTGACAATCGACGTGTTTTTCTATCTACCATGGGGTAGTCAACATGGTTGATAATCTACGGTGGGGCAATCAACATGTTTGTCTATTTTATGTATTTTATAGTGTTATCTAATTTATGCAGTTTTATGTAAAGCGCCTGAAAGCATTTTATCTTAATTGGATTCGGGCGCAATATAAATTCCGATATAATAATAATAATAATTCAATAATAATATATTGTGTGGGACAACATACATGTTTGTCTATCTACTGAGGGGCAATCAACATGTTTGTCAATCTAGTATGGGGCAGTCAACGTGTTTATCAATACATTTTGGTGCAATCGACATGTTTGTCAATCTACAGTGGGCAATCGACATGTTTGTTAATCTACTGTAGGGCAATCAATATGTTTGTCAATCAATATGTTTGTAAATCTACAGTGGGACAATCAACATGTTTGTCAACAAACAAGTTTGCCAATCGACTTTTGGCAATCAACATGTTTGTTGATGTGTTGTGGGGCAAAAAACATGGTTGATAATATACTGTGGGGCAACCAACATGTGTGTCGATCGACTCTAGGGCAATTAGCATGCTTGTCAAATATACAGTGGGGCATTAAACATATTTGTCAATCTACAATGGGACAATCGACATGTTTGTCTATCTGCTGTGGGGCAATCAACATGTCTCTCAATCTCTATTGGGGAAATCGACATGTTTGTCAGTCTACAGTGGGGTAATCAACATGTATGTCGATTAACTATGGGGCAGTCGACATGTTTGTCAATATACTGTTGGACATTGAGCATGTTCGTCTCTTGACTGTGGGGCAGTCAACATGTTTGTCAATCTACAGTGGGGCAATCGACATGTGTCTCAATCTATTGTGCGACATTAAGCATGTTTATCCGTCGACTGTGGAGCAATCAACATGTTTGTCAATCTATTGTAGGACAATCAACATGTTTGTCATTCAACTGTGGGGCAATTAACATGCTTGTCGATCTATTTTGGTACAATCAATATGTTTGTAAATCAACAATGAGCAACCGATATGTTTATCAATCTACTGTGGGACATTAAACATGTTTGTCAGTCGACTGTGGGGCAATCAACATGTTTGTCAGTCTGTTGTAGGGCAATCAACATGTTTGTCAATCAACTGTGGAGCAATCAACATGTTTGATTAAGATCGATTAAACATACAGATAAATTATATAAACAACTAAAGATGTTACATCCTGATTCTGCACAATATAACACGTGTTGCACTAACCTAAAAACATACAACGTAATCCTTCAGAAGAACATTCGTGAAGCAAAGAGATTACAATATGAACAACTTGTCGACAAATACAAATTCAATGCAGCGCCAATAGACGATCAACTATGATTTACGTCTATGGCTGTTTGTTGGTGACCCCGGTTCCCCGAGTCAAGGACGCTCTCGCTCTCCGGGTTTGATTGTGGTTGGTTGTGTTTTCGTGTTGTTCTACATTAAATGTTCATGTTACACGATCATACTAGTGTCTGTTTGTTAGACTGGATATGCGATATCTTTCACCCTAATGGCGTGGTGGCTGTGTTCATAACGAACTCACGCACCGAACTGTGTACAATAGTAAATTGAATCGCATTGACTTTCTAGCATACTAATCGGCGCAAGCAGTTAGCCTTGAACGACGGCTTTGACTTTGTCGCACTAGTAAAATCGTAGTAGCCTAACGTTAACATGGCCAACACGCAACGTGCACCGAAACAGTGGTGTCTCACGAAAACCGAAACCGTAAACTCGTTTGAGAACTGGCGTCAAAACCTTATTTATACTTTATCGCTCGACACCAACTTCAAACAATTTATTACCACTGACGCCAAGTGGGGGAAGAAGTGTGCCTCTCAACCAAACAGAGGGTTCACTGACGATGACGTCATTGCGTCAGGCGGTTGTACGGCTCTCCAGCAAGTCTACATGCTACAGCTGATGCTAGGCCAGATAACCAATTACTGCCCAGTTATATCGCGCAACACGATCGTCAAGAATTTTATCTTGCATCTGGCAAACTATTCGTCTACACTACGGATTTCAGTCTACGGGCGCCCATTTTCTTGACTTTGCCGACATTCAGCTCCAGGCTGATGAACGTCCTGAAGATCTGTATCAGCGCTTAGTGGCCTTCGTTGAAGACAACATGCTCCAGCGAGAGAGTGTTATTCTTCACCATGGTGATGTCATAAATGTCGACGAAGAAATGATACCTCTCGAAAACATGGTTGTGCTCACATGGTTGAGATTAATTAACGTGGCACTCCCAAAGCTCGTCAAGCAACGATACGTCACTGAACTGAGAGCTAGAACACTGGCGTCGATTAAGCCTGACATTTCCCAGGCCCTAGACTCACTACTTGATGAAATCACTTCCGCCGATGATGCAAAGATCATGCGTACAGCTACGGCCCACTATCAACAGAACAAATTTGGGCAGAGACAGTCGTTCTCAAGGCGTCAACCATCTCCATTTTCTGCCCCAAGGCGGTCTACAAGTACAAAGGCATGTCCACTCTGCAAACAAGCTGGCCGCAGCAACGTGCAGCATTTCTTGAGCGAATGCCCATATCTTCCCGAACAAGATCGTCGCTACATGGCTAAGATCCGTCAAGTCACTGACGTACACGAAGTGGACGACGAGTATGAGTACACCCATGAGCTCCATCAACCCGAAATCGTTGACCAGCCTACGTTAGGCCTCGCTACGGCACAACGCATCGACATACGTCAGTCGCCTTATCTGGACACGTTTTGTAGCCATCACACGGTCCGAGTCATCATTGACAGCGGTGCAACAGGCAACATGATCCGACATTCCACTGCTCTGAGACTCGGTTGTAAGATCAAGAACTCTTCTCAATCGGCTCATCAAGTTGAAGGGACATCGCCCCTGGCCATAATTGGCGAGACTACAGTGCGTCTAACGCGCAAAAAACACACCTTCTCTCGTTTTGTGGGTTAGTTGTGAAGAACTTGGATGTCGAAGTTCTAGCTGGCACTCCATTTATGGAAGTCAACGACGTGACCATACGTCCAGCTAAGAGATTCATCACGCTGTCTGATGGCACAACTTACACGTATGGTACAACCGATGAATCTCTCAACCGACATGCAGTCCGACGCACCCACGTGTTGCGAGCGCCCCCCACCAGTACCACGGTTTGGCCTGGCGAGTTCGTGGAATTAAACCTCCCCACTGACTTGTTTACTACGGACTCCACATTCGCTTTGGAGCCACGCCTTGACACTACAGGCAACAAGTTCACACGAGACAGTGACCTGTGGCCACAACCGTCGCTCGTTACCAGCGTAGATGGCGTGGTACGCATACCCAACCTGACAAACACCACTCGCTTGCTGAAACGAAACGAACACTTTTGCCAAATTCGAAACGTGCATCATTCCGCGCCATCATTGAAGAATACGACGATGTATTTGACCCTAACTACACTGGCTATAACGGCCATTTTGGACCTTTCGAAGCGGTCGTAAACATGGACCCTGTTCAACTACCTCAACGGAAAGGCCGCCTACCACAATACGCTCGAAATCAGCTCGTTGAGCTTCAGAGCAAATTCGACGAACTTGAGACGATGGGCGTTGTCGTCCGACCTGAGGATGTTCCTGTGAACGTCGAGTACCTCAATCCGTCGTTCCTCGTTAAGAAGCGAAACGGTAGACACCGATTAGTCACTGCATTCACAGAAGTGGGACGCTATAGCAAACCACAACCATCCCTGATGCCCGACTTTGATAGCACCCTGCGTAAAATCGCACAATGGAAGCACATCGCAACAACAGATTTATCGAATACTTTCTATCAAATACCACTCTCCCGTGAATCAATGAGGTACTGCGGTGTCGTCACGCCGTTCCGCGGCGTACGCGTGTATGCACGCTCTGCAATGGGGATGCCCGGGTCAGAAACTGCACTCGAAGAATTGCTATGTCGCATACTCGGAGATCTGCTGCAAGAAGGCAGTGTCACTAAACTTGCAGACGACATCTACTGCGGCGGCAACACCAGTGTTGAACTTCAACAAAACGTCAAAAGGCTGTTACAATGCTTCGCCAACAGTGGTTTGCGACTATCAGCCACCAACACAACGATTTGTACGACGTCAACTACCATTCTCGGTTGGATATGGAATATGGATACCATTCAGGCGAGTTCTCACCGTATTGCTACCCTAGCCAGCTGTAAAGCTCCCACGACTGTGAAGGCCATGCGCGCATTCGTTGGAGCTTACAAAATGCTAGCGCGTGTAATACCCGGTTGCTCTGCCTTACTCGCACCTTTCGATAAAGCAACTGGCGGACGCCAGTCTTCTGAACACATCGTTTGGACAGACTCGTTACGGAAGGCCTTCAAGCATGCACAAGACAGTCTACATACGAACAAGGCTATCACGTTGCCTCGACCCTCCGACAAGCTATGGCTTGTGACCGATGGCTCCACCAAACAGTACGGATTAGGTTTTATTACTGAACATTCTTCAGGATAGTTCATTTTCAAATCAGATAACTTTCATTTTACATATCCAAGGTGAGTTTACTTGGTAAACAAATGACAGAAATTACAGGAGCCAAGTAGTCATCCCATACGTAGAGAGGGTCTCAGAGAGAGTACGCCGAGTACTGAAGAAATATGGAGTAGCAACAGGTATGCGTCCCCACACCACCCTCAGGCGCTTGTTGGTACATCCCAAGGACAAAGTAGAGCTAGAAGAACAGGGTGAACTGGTGTACCAAATACTATGCAAGAACTGTGGTGCTGAGTACATTGGGGAGACAGGAAGACTACTAAAAACACGACTGGAGAAACACAGAAAGGATGTAGACAACACGAAAAAAGAGAAAAACACAAGGAGCGGGAAAAAAAGATAAATCAATAAATCCGCCCTTACAGACCATGCGACAACTGAAAACCACATCACAGACTGGGAGGGAGTGAACATTGTAGACAAGGAACCCAACCGAAGAATCCGGCACTTCAAGGAAGCCATATGGATCAGAAAAACTAGAACACCCATCAACAGAGACGAGGGCAATTATGAACTGCCTCACGTGTACGATGACGTCATCAAGCGTTATCAGTACTGATGAAATCAACGTGACACGTTGGTGAAACCCTCTACCAGGTAAACTAAACACACCTTGGATATGTAAAATGAAAGTTATCTGATTTAGTACGGATTAGGGGCTACCTTGTACGCGATGCGTGCTGGCAAATTGAAGCTGGCCGGATTTTTCAGTGCGAAATTACGCGGGCGACAAACTACGTGGCTTCCTTGCGAGATAGAGGGGTTGTCCATTGCAGCCGCAGTGAAGCATTTCAGCCCGTACATCATACAGTCGAGTCACACTGCGTCTATCCTCACTGACAGCAAGCCTTGCGCATAAACTCATGAAAAACTGTGTCGCGGCAAGTTCTCTGTGAGCCCGCGAGTCTCTACATTCTTGTCGGTAGTCAGCCGCTATCAGGCAACTGTCCGACACCTCGCCGGCTCAGCAAATGTCCCATCAGACTTTGCTAGTCGCAACGCACCGACATGTCTCAAACAACAGTGTCAAGTATGCACCTTCGTCAGGCAAATGGAGGAGTCGGTTGTCCTGCAACGCGTCACTACCAACGATGTGACATCTGGGAGGGCTCGACTTCCGTTCACCAGCAGATCAGCGTGGCTAGCTATCCAAGCCGAATGCCCTGATTTGCGACGCACACTTTCACACCTCACACAAGGGACGCGACCATCCAAGAAAATAACGAATGCCAAAGACGTCAAGCGATATGTAAACGTCGCATCCATCGCTCGTGATGGTCTGCTAGTCGTAAGTCGTAACGATCTACTCAGCCCGGCACGAGATTGCATCATCGTTCCCCGCATGGTCCTTGACGGACTAGTGACAGCACTATACATACAACTGGACCATCCCTCGTGTTACCAGTTGAAACAGGTCATGCATCGCTATCTGTATGCGTTGGACAAAGCAATCGACACAGCGTCGCGTAGCTGTCACTAATGTGCCTCACTACGCGATACTCCACACACGACTATCCCACAGTCTACAAGCAATCCCCCAGAGGTGGTAGGAATTTCCGATGCCGCCGACGTCATCAAACGTGAGAAACAACTCATCTTGGTCCTTCCCGAGTGCGTAACGTCATATACTGCGTCGTGTTTAATCGATGACGAACGCCGCGACACACTACGAGACTCTCTGGTCAAGCTGTGCATTGGCTTACGACCGCTTGATGGGCCTCCTGCGGTCGTACGCAGAGACCCCGCTCCAGGGTTCGCTGCTCTCGTCAAGGACGCCCTGCTGTCCAAGTGTATCGACTCACTATTGAACTTGGACGCGTCAAGAATGTCAATAAAAATCCGGTTGCAGAAAAGGCTGTACGCGAACTCGAGCATGAACTATTACACCAACAACCCACAGGCGGGGCTGTCACGCAGCTTGTTCTATCTATTGCCACCGCAAACCTCAACACTCGTTTACGAAACATGGGGTTTTCCGCCAGAGAGTTGTGGACCCAGCGAGACCAGTTCACAAACGAATAACTGCCGTTAACCGATTATGACCTCATTCGCCAGCAGCATTCTTTGCGAAATGCCAACCACGCTCCAAGTCAACTATCGAAGTCACCCAGTCATACCGTATCCAAAGCACTAAATATTGATGTTGGTGACATTGTGTACCTGTACTGTGACCGAAACAAGTCACGTTCTCGGTGTCGGTACCTAGTAGTGAGTGTAGATGGGGTCTGGCTCAATGTCAGCAAATTCATCGGCAATCAATTGCGAGCCACCTCCTATCGAGTGAAACGGACGGAGTGCTACAAGGTTGCTGCCCATACACTTGATCCGCCAACGGCGTACCAATACGATGACTCGACGAGTACGCCGACATATGACGCCACCCCAGAACCTCGATCGAGCATACCAACACAGCTACTGTACCCTGCCACACCTGACGACGTTCAGTCGGTACATCCGATTCCGGATGCGCAGACTCCGGTCGTTCCGGACGAAGAGAGGCAAGAGTCCGAAGATAAAGAGAACTTCCCCGCCGAGGAGCTTCCCCGACGATCAACCAGAAGACGCAGACCTCCCGAGTATCTAAGCGACTTTGTCACTTAGACTATAATTACAATATTATTATTGGATAGTTGTTTTCTCTATAATTAGTCATATATAGTATAAGGAGAAGAAAGAAGTCACGCCAATAGACGATCAACTATGATTCGTTGGAGCTTACAGCTATTACGTCTATGGCTGTTTGTTGGTGACCCCGGTTCTCCGGGTCAAGGACGCTCTCGCTCTCTGTGTTTGATTGCGGTTGGTTGTGTTTTCGTGTTGTTCTACATTAAATGTTCATGTTACACGATCATACTAGTGTCTGTTTGTTAGACTGGATATGCGATATCTTTCACCCTAATGGCGCAGCAAATACATGGAAAGCAATTAATGAAATTATATCAAGACCCAAATTTAGTACACAATTTCCAACATGCTTTAAACAAAATAATAAGACATATACTAATAAAATTGACATAGCTAATGAATTTAATCATATTTGAACGGAAAAAGACTCTAATTTTGCTGAAAGCATACCGTGTACTATCGCAAATACTTTTACTAAATTTCTCAAAAACTAGAATAAAATGGTTTAAGATTTACAGAAATACAAGAGGAATCCGTATCAAAAATAATCAACAACCTTCCAAATAAAAATAGCTATGATTTGGATTGAATATCCAGAAAATTATTAAAACTTATTGAACCAGACATAGTGAAATCTTTAACATTATTAATAAATCAAGTGCTGATCACAGGACAATTTCCTGACAAATTTAAAGTAGCAAACGTTATTCCTATATTTGAGAAAAATTATCCTACTTTATTCACACATTATAGACCAATATCCATTTTGCCTATTATTTAAAAATCTTGGAAAGAATAACGAATAACCAATTACTCATGTATTTTACTAATACAAAACTACTGTCTGATAATCAATACGGTTTCAGACTCCACCATTCAACTGAATATGCAGCTCTAGAAATAATCGATAGGGTCATTACACATATGGATAACAACCAATTACCCATCAATATATTTCTTGACCACTCAATCCTCTTTAAAAATGTGAACATGATGGGATGGAATCATCAGCATTACAATTACTAAATAGTTACTTAACAAGCCGTGAGCAATTTGTACAAATTGATGACATAAAATCAAATGTCTTACCTATAAACACGGGAGTCCCACAAAGCTCAATACTAGGTCCTCTGTTATTCATTATAATTATATATTAATGATTTCTCACAAGCCAGTCCTGTCTTTAAATTCTTTACTTATGCCGATGATAGTAAGTACGCTCGGGTCCTTTACAAATGGTACAAACAATCCAAATACTGAACATATTATTAATACAGAACTACACAACATAGCAGAATGGCTAAAATTAAATAGATTATCATTAAATATCAACAAAACTAAATATATGATTTTTCAAATGCCAAACGAAAAGGTAATAGTACCAACAGTAACAACAGATGATGTAAACATTGAAAGAGTCCAACATTTCAACTTCTTAGGTTTAATATTAGACACACATTTAAATTGGCATAAACATATTGAGAAAATAACAAATAAGTGTCCTAGTACAATCGGAATTATAAACAAGTTGAAGCATGTCTTACCAAAAAGTATCATAATTTATAATTCATTAATATTACCCCACATCAATTACTGCCTAATGATCTAGGGCTACCAGTGTAATATGATAACAAAATTACAGAAGAAAGCAACTAGAATAATATATGTAACCAAATACACCTCACATACGGAACCATTATTTAAAAGCCTCTCTGTTCTAAAAGTTCAAGACTTACTTAAACTACAAATACTACGATTTTTATCAGAAATTCATGCACAAACAATTACCAGAATACTTACAAAACTGGCCAATAAGCCAGAATACACACATACACAATCATCTCACGCGTAAACACAACAAACTACACACATTTAGAACACAACACGAATTTGCAAAAAAAATGTCTGAAATATAATTTAACACATATCATAAACAATACTCCAGACATTTGAAAAGATAAGGTGACCACACATAGCTTACAGGGATATATATATATATATATATATACTTTATGCTAAAAATTACATTATAAAAAGCGAACTATGCATATGCATCGTTGTTAACTGTTACACTTGCACGCTTGGTCAATAATAAATAATTAATCCAGCTATACGTGTTAACATTAATTTACACAAGCGGAAATATACAATCAATTCATTGACAACGTACCAGGGTGGCTCCTTCGAGAGCGACTTCTTTAGTCTTAATAGGAGTCTCCCAAATACACTTTGTACTAAATATATGCGCTTACATACCTAATTAATTTTTCAATGTATTAATTACTGTTACTGTAATATCATGTACAAATGTCTGTCAATCTACTGTGGGATATTAAACATGTTTGTCAATCTACTGTGGCGTTATTAGTATATTTGTCAATCTACTGTGGTACAATCTACATGTTTGTCAATCTACCTTGGTACATTCAAAATATGTTTCAACACTGGAACTGTTTGATGATCTATTGCTATATGTCGAGAGAAATTCGTCTGCTTCTTGACATAAATACAACATTAATAAAAGTAATGGTATATGTTTGTGTTATTTTTGTTGTAGTTGACCTGAGTGGCATGGCCAACTTCAGGCGGGAGACACGAGGTGGGGACCTCGGCCTGATAAAACGCAACCAGAGTAGACAAAGCTCCAGACCGATAGATACATGTGAAGAAAATCTCGGACAGAGACCACACTTTGGTGACGACGACTACCCCAGACAAAAGTTGCGAGGTTCGTCGATCTGCTGTAGGGCAATCAACATGGTTGATTATCTACTACGGGGCAATCAACATGTTTGTTAATTTACAGTAGTCAGTCGACGTTTTTATCAATATACGGTGTGGTAATCGACGTGTTTGTCTATCTACCATGGGGCAGTCAATATGTTTGATAATCTACGGTGGGGCAATCAACATGTTTGTCTATTTTATGTATTTTATAGTGTTATCTAATTTATGCAGTTTCATTTAAAGCGCCTGAAAGCATTTTATCTTAATTGGATTCGGGCGCAATATAAATTCCGATATAATAATAATAATAAATCAATAATAATATATTGTGTGGGACAACATACATGTTTGTCTATCTACTGAGGGGCAATCAACATGTTTGTCAATCTAGTATGGGGCAGTCAACGTGTTTATCAATACCTTTTGGTGCAATCGACATGTTTGTCAATCTACAGTGGGCAGTCGACATGTTTGTCAATCTACTGTAGGGCAATCAATATGTTTGTCAATCAATATGTTTGTCAATCAATATGTTTGTCAATCAATATGTTTGTCAATCTACAGTGGGGCAATCGACATGTTTGTCTATCTAGTGTGGGGCAATCGACATGTTTGTCTATCTATTCTGGGGCAATCAACATGTTTGCCAACATATTTTGATGCAATCGACATGTTTGTCAGTTTACAGTGGGACAATCGACATGTTTGTCAATCGACTGTGGGACAGTCAACATGTTTGTCAATCTACTGTAGGGCAATCAACATGTTTGTCAATCTATTTGGGGGCAATCAACATGTTTGTCAATCTACTGTGAGCAATTGGCATGTTTGTCAATCAACTGTGCGGCAATTAACACGCATGTCAATCTATTATGGGGCAGTTAACATGTTTGTCAATCTACTGCGAGCAATCGCTGCGTTTGTCAACATGTTTGTCAATCTACTGCGAGCAATCGCTGAGTTTGTCAATCTAGTTTAGGACATTAAACATGCTTGTCAATCTCTTTTGGGGCAATCAATAAGTTTGTCATTCTATAGTGGGCAGTCGACATGTCTTTCAGTCTACTGTGATATATTAAACGTGTTTGTCAATCTACTGTGGTGCAGTCAACATGTTTGTCAATCTAACTTGGTACATTCAACATGTTTGTTAATGTACATAATCTATTCAAAATATGTGTCAACAGTGGATTTGTTTGTCAATATACGGCTATATCTCGAGAAAGATTTGTCTGCTTCTTTACATTAATAGAGAACATCAAAACAACATTAACAAAATTAATGTTTGTGTTATTTTTGTTGCAGTTGACCTTGGTGGCATGGCCGACTTCAGGCGGGGGACACGAGGTGGAGACCTCGGCCTGATGCCACGCAGCCGGAGTAGGCAAAGTTCCAGACCAAGAGATACAGGTGAAGAAAATCTCGGACAGAGGCCACACTTTCGTGACGACGGCTACCCCGGACAAAAGTTGCAAGGTTTGTTGATCTGCTGTGGGGCAATCATCATGGTTGATTATTTACTGTGGGGCAATCAACATGTTTGTCAATCTACTGTAGGGCAATCAATATGCTTGTCAATCGAATGTGGGGCAATCAACATGTTTATCAATCTACTTTGGGGTAATCAACAAGTTTGTCGATCTGCTCTGTGGCAATCAACATGGTTGATAATCTACTGTTGTCAATCGACTGTAGGGCAATTAGCATGTTTGTCAATATACAGTGGGGCAGTCGACATGTTTGTCTATCTACTGTGGGCCAATCAACATGCCAATCTAGCCAATCTAGTGTGAGGAAATCAACGTGTTTGGCAATATATTTTGGTGCAATCGACAAGTTTGTCAGTCTACAGTACAATCAATCAACTGTGGGGCAATAGACATGTTTGTCAATTTACAGTGAGTAATCGACATATTTGTCAGTCTACTGTGGGACATTAAGTATGTTTGTCAATCGACTGTGGGGCAGTCAACATGTTTGTCAATCTAATGTAGGGCAATCAACACGTTTGTTAATCAACTGTGGAGCAATCAACATGCCAATATATGTTGGGGCAATCAATATGTTTGTCAATCTACAGTTGGGCAATCGACATGTTTGTCTATCTAGTGTAGGATATTAAATATGTTTGTCAATCTACTGTGGGGCTATCAACATGTTTGTTAAACTACATTGGTACATTCAAAATATGTGTAAAAACTGGAACTGTTTGTCAATCTACGGCTATATCTCGAGAGAAATACGTTTGCTTCTTGACATAAACAGAGAACATCAAAAAAGCATTAACAATGGTAATGGTATAAGTTTGCGTTGTTTTTGTTGTAGTTGACCTGAGCGGCATGGACGACTTCGGGCGGGGGACACGAGGTGGAGATTTCGGCCACATGCCACGTGTCCAACGTAGGCAAGGCTCCAAACCGAGAGATACAGGTGAAGAAAATCGTGGACAGAGGCCACAATGTCGTGACGACAATTACACCGGACATAAGCTGCGGTGTTGTGATGACGAAGACGGTGGACATCGTAGACGTAGAAGCCAGTCCAGACGTGGACACAGAAAACACCCGGGACAGGAGACACGAATACAACACGGAGAAGGTGCTAGACAACGTTCAAGAAGCACCACTACAGAGAGGGTACACGACGGCCAAAGAGGACGGGGGCACTGGTAGGTGCATTAACCGTTCATATTTTGTCTCTACATAAAATATATCTGTAATATAGTCATTCCTTATTCCCACTGTATTGAAATTCGCCCCTTAAGTGAATCGGTGGCTTAACATAATCAAATTACGCTGGCTCAAAGTAATTATATTTAGTGTATTCCACCATATAGATGCGAAACTTATTGGTTTATAAGACGCGATAAGACGCGATATCAGCATTCGTTAATATGAAGTCATTATGTGAAATGCTGCGAAACACTATCTGTGCTTCGCAGCAAATATGAAATACTCCATAATAGCGTTGTATTTACGTTTTTTTAATGGATTCCTAGGTACGTTCATTTAATGTCGGGTCTCGTGTTCGAACAGGTAATGTTATTTTGTTATAGGTTGTACCTTTAGCCATTGTATTTTGCACGCAGGGGGAAGAAAACGAATACCAACAATGGTCCTCAGGGGAACGCACGGCAGCACAGCCCCATTGGCTACGAGAAGCTGCTGCAGCTGTCCCAAGAAGATGCGACTTCGATTCTTTTTATGATTGTCACTGAAAGCAGCGGCTTTCCAAACCTGTTAAATGCCACCGACGTTAAACCAGGTACACTCGAACTAGCTATTTATGTGATGGTCAAAGCATGCACGTGTAGGTCGTCACCTGGATGTGTTATAAAACTTCTCAACAGTCTGCGGGCGTCCATCTTTCTCAGCCAGCATGTGATGTCTTACATTACTAAGATATCGGCGAAGAACATCAACGTCAGTTGCATTCGTGATTTGTTGACGTTGTTCCGTGAACTGCTCGATCGTTTGCCCACCTCCAGTCGCCAGGCCGTACTGCCGCCGTTTGCAACACTCGAGCATGTCGTCGCGTCTATTAGAGAACGAATTGTCGTGTCACCAGCTTCTCCGCAGATTATCGAAGACATTGACTCCGTGTGTTCCGAAGTGAATACAATGAAAGAATTCATGGATCAGCAGGAAAAGGAAGCGACGAAGCAGAAAGACGAGAATTTCACAGACGAAGCGACACCGACAGAAAACTTCAGGGCGATGTCGGTGTTCCCCACTTTGGAGGACATCCACTTTCACGGCGACGTGTTTCTTCGCAAGAACAAAGTCCACGGCGTCTACCGAGATCTCAATCACTACCTGGATGTCCAATTCCGACTTCTCCGGGAAGACTTCATGCAACCGTTGCGGGCAGGCATCCAAGAGTATTTAGCGGCTAAAGATGACGTTGGAAGACGGAAGCGCTTCCAGAACATCCGCATTTACACAAATGTGCAAATCATTGAGCCGGTTTTCTCGCGAGTGGGCATAGCATTCCGCAT
The DNA here is from genome assembly GCA_033239005.1 of Lamellibrachia satsuma. Classification (NCBI taxonomy): domain Eukaryota; kingdom Metazoa; phylum Annelida; class Polychaeta; order Sabellida; family Siboglinidae; genus Lamellibrachia; species Lamellibrachia satsuma. Next base: position 6,388,185 of record BSQZ01000006.1, read on the forward strand.
TCACATTGATGTTTCTCGGATGGCTAAGGTGAAGTGGGCGATAAGCAAGCGCCTCATTTATGGATCAATGGTTTGTCTATCCAAGGACGACTTTCAGACAGTCCTCTTCGCCACTGTTCAAGACCGCGATGTTACGAAACTTGCCAAAGGGGAACTGGAACTGCGAGTTTTGGGAGACGACGCGCTGCCAGAAACGTCACCCGCGGACGAGTATGTGATGGTGGAAACAAGTGCATACTTCGAGGCATATGTCCACGTCCTAAACGGGTTACATAAAGTAGAGGAGGATGAATTCGCGTTCCAGAGGTACATCGTCCACTGCGAGGCAGAAACAAGGCCTCCAGCATACATGGATGGCGGAAAACAGCTGAGATACAACTTAAGCTGTCTCGTCGATAAAAGAACTCCCCATGGTGCAATCCGCGCCATAAACTCAATTCCAGTTCTGCAGCTGGAGCGATGGCCAACGACAGAAGCTTTGGGTCTGGATGCAAGTCAACTGCGGGCGGTGCAGGCGGCTCTCACTCGGGAGTTTGCCGTCATCCAAGGACCGCCAGGCACCGGCAAGACCTACATCGGTCTGAAGGTCGTACGGACACTGCTTGAGAATCGGCATGTCTGGAGTGGTATCAGAGTCCTGGACCAACTAAAGCCACCTCCGATCCTTATCGTGTGTTTCACGAACCACGCACTCGATCAGTTCTTGGAGGGGATCCACAGTTTCCATCAGCATGGCATCGTCCGCGTCGGGGGTCGCAGCCAGAGTGACATAATCCAGAGCTTTTCAATGGAAAAACAACGCCAACGCTTGCGCAGGGATCGAGTGTTGCCACGTCGATTCGGGGAGATGCGTCACGATGCCTTGACGGACATGGACCTATACAGAGGATACACTGAAGAGGGTGTTATTCGCATCAACACAACATATAACAACCTCATACGAGTTGACGTACTTGAACCATTCATGCGCATCGAACACTTCGAAGAACTTCGGGGAACCAATATGATTACATATTGGCTACAGTCGGAGGGACCACAGATGCAGGACTTTGGTGATCCCGCAGATGCACTAGAATGGACAGGTTCCGACGACGAAGGAATTGACATCGAGGACGAAGCAATGCGTGATGAATACCTACGGAAGCCAGACGAGGAGGACGAAGAGGACAAGAGGACGAAGACCCGACGTGATGCCGAGCTGCGACGTAAACAAATCAATGAAAGAGTCAAACTAGAACTCGTCGAAGAAGTTACAGATGACGTCTACACCGGAGAACCAGAGTGGGAGACACAGACGCATGAAAAGAAGAAACACCGGCAACGCGCCAGGCAGTTGATGCGACACACCGACGAGATGACTCAGGAAGAAATGTGGAGGGTCGTCGACGTTTTGTCTCTTCCACTCCAGCAGCGTTGGCGCCTGTATCGATACTGGGTGGCCGAATACCGACGTGTACTGCGACAAGAGCTTTCCGTGAATGCCAGACTTTATCAGAACGCCGCGGATAGGTTGAAGGAAGTCAACGGTCAGACTGACCTGCACATCATGAAAGGAGCAACGGTGCTGGGCATGACGACGTCAGGGGCGGCGAGAAACCGGGCACTTTTGCAGGAGCTTCAAGCGAAGATCATTGTCGTCGAGGAGGCTGCCGAAGTCCTCGAGTCTCACATCGTGACGACGCTCAATGGCAACTGCCAGCATCTCATCCTGATCGGTGATCACCAGCAGCTGCGGCCCAAGCCGAACGTGTACAAACTGGCGCGGGAATACAACCTGAACATCTCTCTGTTCGAGCGCATGTTTAACAACGGCGTGCCGTGCGAGACTCTCGAGTGTCAGCACCGGATGCGACCCGAGATCTCGCTGCTGCTGCGACACATCTACCCTGATCTGCGCGACGATCCGAGTGTGCACGACTACGGCAACGTGAAGGGCGTGTCGACGAATATGTTTTTCATCCAACACGCTAACAAGGAGCAGCATGACGACGAGGTGAAGAGCCACAGGAACGAGCACGAAGCGGCGTTCACCGCCAAACTCTGCCGCTATCTACTCATGCAGGGCCACGCGGCAGAGACCATTACAGTTCTGACGACCTATTCTGGCCAGCTGTTCGAACTGCGCAAACAGATGCCGAAGAAAGACTTCGATGGCGTTCGCGTGTGTGTTGTTGACAACTACCAAGGCGAAGAGAACGACATTGTCCTGTTGTCTCTAGTTCGTAGTAACGACGACAGCAACATGGGCTTCCTAACCGAGGACAACCGCGTCTGTGTCGCTCTGTCGAGGGCGCGCGTTGGATTCTACGTCATCGGAAACTTCAGGATGTTCGCCGGAAAGAGTAAATTGTGGGCTAAACTGGTGAAGTCACTGAACAGCACCGGAGCCATTGGAGAGAAACTAGGATTGTACTGCCAGAATCACCCGGACAGCGAGAAATTGCAAGTCTCCACCGCTGCCGACTTCGACGGCGCCCCCGAAGGAGGGTGTCTGCGGCCGTGTGAAGCGCGACTATCGTGCGGTCACGTGTGCGCCCAAGTCTGTCACGTGTACGACACAGATCACAAGAAGTACAAGTGCAAGAAGCCGTGTACGAAGGTGCTTTGCGAACTAGGTCACGTGTGTCGTCGCATGTGTCACGAGAAATGCGGTAAATGTGTCGAGTTGATCGACAAGGTCATTCCCGACTGCGGACACTCACAGAAGGTGCCGTGTCACATGGACCCCGACGCATTCATATGTCAAGCTCCGTGCGAGTACGTCTTGGGGTGCGGCCACGATTGTGCGAATGCCTGTGGAGAGGCTCACACGATCGTGTGTTGTCGACAGGTGATTCATCGGTTCCCGTGCGGACACAACGCCAAGGTTCAGTGCTGCAATCGCTCTAGGTGTCCCCAGCCGTGTGGGGCGACCCTGGCGTGCGGTCATCCATGCAGTGGGAGGTGCTCAGACTGTCACCAGGGACGGCTGCATGTGCCGTGCAGGAAGAAGTGTAAGCGCACCCTCGTGTGTGGACACGCCTCACCCGAACCTTGTTCTCCCTCCTGCCTGCCGTGTCGCAAGCCTTGTAGAAACCGCTGCACGCACAGTCAGTGCATGCGCGTGTGTGGCGCGCCGTGTCAGCCGTGCATGGAGCCGTGCCCGTGGAGATGTAAACACCACGAGTGCAGGAAGTTATGTCACGAGCAGTGCGACCGGCCCCGGTGTCAGCACAGTTGCAAGAAGCGCCTCAAGTGTGGACATACTTGTATCGGCGTGTGTGGGGAGCCGTGCCCGGACAAATGTCGCGTGTGCGCCTATGAAGAGGTGTGCGAGGTGTTCTTGGGAACTGAAAACGAACCCGACGCGAAATTCGTCCAACTGGAAGACTGTGGCCACGTGCTTGAAGTGACTGCACTCGACAACTGGATGGATCAGTCACAGGACACGAGAGACGGGGCAGTCGACATCCAACTGAGACGCTGTCCCAAATGCAATACACCGATCCAACGCAGTCTGCGATACGGAGCCATTGTCAACAAGACGCTCAATGACATCGAATCTGTCAAGAGTCGCATCATTGGAGACAAGAAGCAGCTTGAAGATACGAAAGAGCGTGTGTGGGCAGCCCTACCAAACCGACTCGCTCATAACCACGAAGATTCGAAAAACGTCAACGAAATCTATGCTCGTCTGCAGGACCCCGCACTCTGCATCGAAGAAGCTGTATGTCTCGAGAACATCACCAACATGTTGTCCGTAGTGTCAGACCTTGAAGAGAGGGCGGGTGATCTACGAGATGAATCGCTAAATGATCAGATCAGCGGGTTGAAGCAGTGGGCGCTGATGCCACGACGTCGACTCGGCGAGCAGGAGCAGAGAGACATGATACACGAGACAAGAAGACTGTCGCTCGCGGTGATGGCAGTCCAACTGAGGCGACAGATACCAGGCAGTGCGATCAGTCTGTCGTGGAAGACTAGATTTGACGCCATCGCGGCTCGTCTAAACAGCGGCCAACCGCTCAGTGATGACGACTTAGCGAACGCCGACTCAACGCTGAAAGAAGTGCGCATGAAAGTCGGTGCCATCGGAACGCTCACAGATGCCGAGAGGCTGCAGGTGGTGAAGGCGATGGGACTGCCACAAGGACATTGGTTCAGATGTCCAAGAGGTACGTATGGCGTCAGATTCTTCTTCCTCCTCCTCTTTCTAGTTAATAAACACCTTCAACTTGCTGCATATGTTGTTGTAGTAGAAGATAGAGAACCCACGAAACGTATACCATATATACCACCTGTATGATATATTTTACTTCCCCAGGTAAGAAGGGACCAAAAAACGGATTTTTGTCTCTTCCGAAAAATACAGGCAAAGTAAAGTGAACGAATTTGCCCAAATTTCGAAGCAGCAACAGGTGAATTTCGAACCACTGTCATCTCGATGGGGGGGGGGGGTCCGACGCTATAACCATGTAAGTTATTGTACACACTATAAAAACGATTTGATGTTTCTTTACGTGAAGTTGTTAGATGTAGGGCCAGTGTTTTAAACTTCACTGTGCAATATTCCCCATCTCTCACACATTGCGCGTTTTTATTCGCGTTATCAAAGTTATCCATGCTATAAATGGCGATGATCTTAGACGAAATACAGATGTTGGAGATGTGTAAGTCTAACGTGTTCTCTGTGCATGTCAAATAGGACACGTCTATGCTATCGGAGAGTGTGGTGGGGCCATGGAAGAGGCCAAGTGCCCGGAATGCAGAGCGACCATTGGCGGTACCAATCACCGGTTAACGTGAGTTTGCAGTCCTATTGCCAAGTTCCGTTACTTTGGAACATATCTCTAAAATACAATTGTTCAGCGTTATTCACAGCAGCTCGGCGAACTAATGTTTAACAAATAACCCTATATTCCCAGGAGACAAGTTTGCGGCTGAAAGTTCTAACACAATCCGTCGATATTCAAAATTATTGTAAAGTTGTTTCTACAAGGGTCAGACGCGGTGCAGTTTCCTGATGATGGCCATGCTAACATTTTGCGTAACAGTAGAAAGTCAAAAATGCTAAAACATCATGACATACAGTGCCGCACCTCTGTTTTAGGGCTGTCGCAACCGTTCTAACCATCAAAACCGGTACTTTTTTTCACAAAGTAGGCCTATTAATAAGCCTACCAGTGTTTCGGGAATATCACCCCCAGCCAAGTTCCTTGCGCGTCTTCAAATACACATCGTAACGCGCCGTTTCATTGCAAGTGTGCCACATTTCAAACGTACCAACCTTGCTGGCTAAATACAGTATTATTTTCGAGGGATAAAACTGATGGCTAATGAGTGGCGAATTGGTAGACGCTACTGTCGTGCCCGCAAACTAGAAACCCATCGATGGTATTCCCAGCTGTAGCTCCTGGCTCATTAACTTGCCTCTACAGTTCATGTAATAATAACAATAATGAACATCTGTAGTGCCTGCATCCTCGGGAACCTGAGCTCAGAGGCGCAACAAAACATAATCTTCAGTGTTTACTCGAAACAGCTCCTTCTGTGGCTAATATGGGAGAATCATTAAGCATAATGGAGAATAGGGACACGCTAAAGTCATTATCAGAACGATGGGCCAACGCAGGTCTATTGTGGAAATCAAGATAGCAGTAGTTTCATATCATTTCAAAGTGATGGCGATTTCATTCTAGACCCTAGGCGCAGCGATAGAGAATTCACGTTTGCCCAAGTTAAAGGGAAGGCACTTGTTAAAATGATTGTTCGGTGTGTACACAAAGTTTAATATATATATATATATATATAGGACATTATTTATTTATATATATATATATATTATATATATATATATCAGTAAATAAATAATTTTGTCCTAATCTTTTTATTTGGGCATTAAGTACATTATATATAATGTATATATAAAATATATATATAAAATATAATATATATATATATATATATATATATATATATATATATATATATATATATATATATATATATATATATATATATATATGTACTTAATGCCAAAATAAAAATGAGGACAAATTATTTATTTATATATAATATATATATTTATATAATGTACTTAATGCCAAAATAAAAATGAAGAATAAATTATGTATAGGTCAAATTAGATGCTTAATGCATCTAACTGGCAAAGCGCGCGTAAAATTCGAAGTTAATGAGATGAGTGATCACGTGGTTTTGTGATGTCAATGATTTCCATGCAATGCTTCAATATAGTTTCGAGTGATGGCGATGTAGATTTTCCATAATAAAAAGTATAATGTAAAGAATTCGAACCGCTAGCGGCAAGTGATACTGCAGAATCATCTTCGAATTCGACTCTTCCGGCCGGAGCAGTTTCGCGACGTCAGTAACATTTGACTTCGAACTTATTTGCTTTCTGACCAAAACCATGAAAATGTCCACACAGAGCTGCCAAACGTCTCCTCATATATCTACCATACGCATATTATTCCTGTACTTGTCATCGAAGGGTTACTAAATTTTACTAGATACTGTTGAAGTACAATGTTTTTGTATGTTTCGTACAGTGAGCAGGCGTGTATAAAAGACCATGCTTCACATTCAAAAGGATCTGACAAAAACACTATAGATCAAAGCTCCATTTGTATTCATAACACAATAACCGCTTATCAGTCATTGCTCTGTATTTTATTTTATTTTAAATGGGGAAAATTTCTCCTTATGAAGGGAAACACATGAAAATCTGAAATATAGAAACAAGATATTACGATAATTGTAATTTATTTAAATTATTCAATTATTATAGTTTTGGTATAATCTATTATATGAATTTTAAGGTTACAACGAATTGTATAAATTCTAATGATAGTCTCGTTGACTGCGTGTTCAATATATAGCGCCGTATTTTATGCGAAAGCTATAAAAGCAGTTAAAAATAATGAATGAAATAATAATGAAAGTCTTAGTCTTGTAGCACTTCCGTGTCATAATTGACGTGACGAAGCTGGCTTATAAGCGCGGGAAAATATGCATAACCGAAGCAGGCCGGTAGACCAGAGTATTATTTGGAATTATTAATTAAATTCTAATAAATTGTTGTGGAAATATACTACAAGATGTAATATTATTTCAAGCAATCGTTGTCGTAATTTCCTTTAAGTTTTAGGAACAATAAGCTGTTATGAAATAGATGATATGAGTTGCCTATAGGGATATTTATCCAAGTGAAATATGTTACTAACAGGCAAAAATGGTGGATATCCCTGGATTTTTGCAGGATTTGTTGGTTTTAATGATAAATCGGGTCTATAGCAGTTTCAAGAGAAACTAACTTTCAATGTTACCGTTTTCAATTCGTGTAGTAATAAACATCGCCGTGTTAATCACTGTGTACGTCACTGAAAAATAGCATGAGGTGGTAACTTCATGCTATTGCTTCCTGCTTTTAACACTTTTATGCGATTTTCAACTTGGCCCATGTTCCCCTATTCACTAACTCGGTCTTACTACAACATAATCTTCAGCAAGTTGAGGGCGATCGTTCTTTACAAGACGTCACACTGATTGCCAATATAAAACGTTACAGGTCAGGGAACCAGCTAGCGACGGAGATGGACGGCGCCAGACATGCCGCCTGGTCGGAGAACGCAAATCTGGAGAACTACCTACTTAACTTCGACGACTGACGTCAGCGACTTCAGACCCTCCTCTCCAAGACAAGAGTTACGCTACTTCCTTAGTATTTGCGTACGTGCGCACATTAATCACGATGTAATAACAATTGTGCAGCAAGTGGAGAAAAGTTTGTGAACTGGACACGGTAGTTATGTGGAAGTATGTGTGCCCATCGGTCTACAAACATGCGTACAAAGTCAAATATGGATTTAAGCTTTGCTGGTGTTGGAACCTAGTTATTTTAAATGTTGTATTTTATTAGTGTTCGAAGTTTATTGGTCATTCGACGGTTTGTGTGGCCAGTTGGAACACATCACTTGACAAGTGATGTGTTCCAACTGGCCACTCAGAGGTGCCAAGTTAAAGAAGAATGAGGAGGAACGATATTAAAGATGCTTAATAAATGTTTTTGCTAGTCTCATTTCAAATTAATATAAAAATAGGCATTTGTTATTAAATCCAGATTTGCAATCCGTTGAGAAAGCAGCTTTAAATCAAGGATTCCAGTACCCATCGGTAAATCTCTGCCACTATATTTTGTTCAACAAAAACGAACGCCTCGATAGTGGCATTCTTCTGCTGTAACAATTTGATTATTTGTGGCTAAAAACCTGAATCAATTAAAGATTTGAAAGGAAGAAAAAACAAGCAGATGTATATATTACAAAGACGTGGCATCTCTGGTCTGTCGTAAGGGCTAAGATGTTGATTTACAGGCGATTGCGGAAGCTTAATACAAAATATCACCATCTGAAAATATTATCACCGCAAGGACTATTCCAGCATGGCAAGTTTATATCATCATAGATGAAGGGGTATATTAAAATATGTTATCGGTGGTCGGATCAGTCTGCATAAATTGTAGGCCTACATATGGGGTAGACTGCTGTTTGAGAATTGTATACCAGAGTTTATCCCAGTGGAAATAAATAGGTAAAAATTATCGTGTACATGCAATTTAATTTGATGTTCGGAGTGAATGCAACACATATTTTGAAGTTATACATTTAACTTGAAATTATAAGTGTATGTTAGGAAACATTGGTCAACAAATAGAACATGTATTATAGTGTATATGTAAAAGTAGTGTATGTGTGGCATTCGTCACAGAAAGTACCTCTTTGGGAATTCATCATCACACTTACAAAGATAAATTTAAAATAAATCACATTTGTGTAATTCCCAAATAGTCAGTTTACACAGTTTAATGAGGAATAACAATATACATAGAAAGTTCACAATGTGGTTGATTTGATATTGGTAGGAGTTGAATCACCAACGGATGGGTATATCTGTGCAGTGGTGGCGGCGGCGGCGGCGGCGGCGGCTGTTGAAACGTCTGCATCCGCTAGAACGCAAAACAGAAAGACTGTTAAAAACATACAACTCTTATATTTATTGCAATATTAGCAGTTTTTGTTATGACATCAAAAATTGGCTGGAAGTACTCGACCAATGAGACATGCATCAGATGTAAAGGTTCGTCTCTTCACCAGACATTCAGAGACTCTAGTCCGAATACACCTTTATATCATCATACTGCACAAACTCAAATAAATTACAAATAATGTATACGCGTTGTAGGAAAATATATAAATAAACCGACTGACATCGCCAACAGTAAATATAAAATGTAATATAACAGCAGAAAAGAAAAACAACAACAAAATGTCATATAACAAAAAGCATAAAATACACAATTTAAGTGCAGGACTTCCATCAACGGGGCTAGGGTGAACTAAAAAATTAATTGGAATTATTCAATTAAATCCCTGAATTTGAATTGAAAGAAAATTAATTGAACCACATTTTCTGGTGCTGGTGTGATCTGGTTTTATTTCCAATGTGGTCCTCAATCCAACCCTAGAATTGTACATGAACTCTTTGTAGCAGCTCCACACACACTTGTATACCATTTAAAGATCTGAGGTGAGAACATTTGCCCAAATTTGAACAAAGGGTCTACCATGTGGCAATTGGAAAGTTCTGCTCTGATCAAATTTAGCTCCAAGATAGCATGTGTTGCCTGCCTGCACATATCTGAAACCATGCCCTTTGTGTGTGCTAGGAACATGTGAAGCCATAGCTACCCTTATGGGGCATCCCAACCATTAATAATTGACTTACTACTCTTGCATTGTTTCAATGAGCAGGTATTTCTGAAACCATAAAATTATCAGCCTACTGGTCTTTTCATGTTTGAATAACAGCTCAGCCATTGTCTGTACATTGTTTACAAATACTAGCAATTGGAATAACATGTAAACAAATCTGATCTTTTGTAAATTTGCAGCAACAGATGTAATAAAAAAGTAATAGACTATTATTTATTACTTTAGGACCTATTACTTTTGAGAAAAGTTACTACTGCCATGCAGTAGTGATCACTGCTCGAAAACACTAGCCATATTTATATATGGCTAACATTTACACATTACTTTTATCTCAGGTGTTTCCTTTGGAAAAACTCCCATAATATTAATTTGGAATGTGAATTGGATTTGAGCTGGAATTTGAATTGATTAAATGGAATTGACCCCAGTCATGTCCGTTAATAGTAGATATCACTGCCCTATCACTCAGCCAGCCAAGGAAAGTGTCCTCACGTTGAATCAGACACAAGTTGCGAAACCTATTTTCCTTCATCATCATCATGATAGGGCAATGTTTTTGGAGACAGAAATTCAGTACTTCTATTCAACCTACCACGTAGAGCAATTACTATATTACAAAACAAGCACTAACTTGGAACCCCCCCAAGGCACGGGAAAAGATGGTTCTGAAACACCAGATGATGTCATTGAAACAGAACTTAAAAGATTACACCCGGATCAAAATAATAAAGATGGCACAAAACAGGACCGAGTGGAAAATATCTGCCACCTACACATGCTCCCAGCGAGTAAGGACTAACACTACTTAGGGACTAACACTACTTAGCTGATGTCGATTCAAGATAAAATAAGTAGTACAATCTTTAAATAACAAGCACCAAATCAGCCACACATATTAATGACACGAAACAGTGCAAAAAACAGTGAATACCTTTTTATGATGATGAGCAACTTCAATCCACCTAATGAACAAAAGAAACAGAAAATAACAGTTAACATTATGCTAAAAATTGTGGAAAAACAATCCCCTATCCCTATATGTACACAGCAATGTGACGCTCATGTATACGGTTCAAGTCGGACGTCGCATGCATCACCATGCATATATTTGCATTTTTTATAGATTTGTACAGTATGTATTCAGTGTTTATACAGAACTTTGTTAGATCCACAAGACAAAAATCAAACAATTCATCATCAGTCATCCTACAAATCACAAGCTAGGACAACTGGCGACTTGAATTTGTTCTGTATTCTAGCAGGACGAGTCCACCTTCATAACATAAAGGTATGTGGATAGTGACCTATTCTGTACTTTCCGGCATGTTAACTTTATTGCATAACTTACTCACAGATTGCACTGCTGCACCTAGGGGTGGGGACTGGAAACAGTCTACTCGCTAATCATTTTACAAGACACAATGTCCTGTATTAAAACATGCATTGAGAACATTTAATACAATAATATTAAAACATGCATTGAGAACATTTAATACAATAATGTCTTGTTTATCCGTACACATTGTTGAAACATGTATTAAACAAACATAGGGTAGCAAATGTTTACAACCAAGATTACCAAAGAAAACGGATAAACAAGACTTAGTTTAGACCAGATGTGTAAGTAACCAGATATCACAGCCCTATCACTCAGCCAGCCAAGGAAAGTGTCTTCACGTTGAATCAGACACAAGTTGCGAAACCTATTTTCCTTCATCATCATGATGATAGGGCAATGAAGTTCGTTAAATATCAGTTATTGGATACTACTAAATAGATACATGAATGTAGTCTAAGATGAATGTAGGCACATACCTTTAAAAGTTGTGAAACAACTCCATCCCACCTAATGAACAAAATTCAGGAATGAAGCAGTGCATTCATAGTCATAACATCAGGCATGTTATATTTTGTTGAACGAGGAGTTGTGCATCAGACATAAAAGGTTTGTCTCTTCACCAGACCTTCAGAGACTCTAGTCCGAATACACCTTAATATCATCATACTGCACAGTTAAACAGCACGCATTCAAACACAAATTAAAACAGTATTAGTTATTTCATGCAGTTAACTAGTACACTGCAAAAAGCTGAGTACGAGTCCATATGAGTATGAATACATCTTTTTTTTATGAAATAGTAGTTTGTAAAAAAAAATTTCAGTTGGCCTTGCAAAATTAATTTCAGTTTTGTAATGGAATTGACCCCATGTCTGGCTTAACAAAATTACTGGCAGTAACCACAACTAGTCTTTGTTAATAAGAGGGTGGATGAGCACATGTCAATGTCCAGTGGCTATACTGGTGCAGGTTGTCTGGCTTGAGTAAGCAAACTTCTCCATAAGACTCAGCCAGCAGTACTGGGCAGTCACTTGTGAGAGAAACAACTGCATTTTATGGCTGATAATTACTCTTTTACTGTGAACTTCCTTGCTACACTAAACAAACATGAGGATTATGGCCTGAATTGATAACTGAACATGCAGTACAATTGTGGATGCTAACTAAGGGCGTCTGACTGGGAAAAGATGCCACCTCTTCAAGCAAAAAAAAACTCCGAGGCATACATAAAATTTGAGTACACAGTACATGACCATAATTTCTATGAGTACAAGTACTTAAAAATATACTTGAGTACACAAGTACTTTGGCTCCAGGTCTGATTGTAGGCAACATGCTCATGAATGTGCCAACAGATTGTGTAGTGTTCGAGAGAAAAAAAACCATTAACCACTATAAATGCACTACTTTGTTCATGCAGATAGATACAGCTGAGTGCTAGGTGTGCTCAGTTGTTGAATCATGCTTTCCTCATCAAGTTGCAAAACAACTTTCGAGAACTCTAGCCTGATAATCATCATAGCACCACATGTAATTGCAATCTATTTATTTTAGTGCATAGTAAAAAAAAGCTCAAGCTTAAGCCACACAAAATGGCCACAAAAACATGATCTGTCACTGTAGTTAACCGACTCGACACTCAAGAAACCTCAGCTGCACAAATAACCCAATCTCAAAAAATAACGGTAGCACAAACAATTGTGATAATGGCTTAGGAAATGCAACAAAACTGTTGGCTAAAGCAGGAAAATAAAGAAACCTGCAAATAACACGTAAAATTTTTTTAGACATAAAAAAAAACATCCACCAGTAATCAAGATTATGAGATACCACTAGAGAAAAAGAATTATTTATTAGATATTCCTCTCAGACAAATGCCTCGAATCAGTCGTCACGGTTGCACGGTGTTTGTCCTGGACCACGGTGGCCATGATGACATAAAACATGTCAATGGCCAGCCCAAAACAATACACCATCTGGCTCGTCATCGAATCTTCATCGAGGAATAAACACTAGTCACACAGGTAAGAATACAGCCAACTATTTGTTACCTGGCAGCTTTTTCATATCTAGGTTCATGCTAATCATTTTCCAATGTCGAAAACTTTCACCAATTTGGCTGAGGAAAAGAAAGTTGGCCAAGAAATAAAATCACATTACCAAATGGCTAAACTATAAAACATGTACAGTGAGCGCAGCATATTTGCACGGGAGTAGTTCCGAACATTGGGTTCAGAGAAATTCCTCTGTCAGCAATAGACCGGGGTTAGTTATTACTGGAGAATGAATTATTAAATTAACCGTCAGTGTCAGAATTACCGTGTCATGGGTTAAGTATTGGATTAAATAACAATGTTTAGCTGCATTAATCTGCTGAATTGAAATACAGCTTAAAACCACATTTATTGTATGCATGATATTGGCACTGCATGAACCATGTACGATTTACACTCAAACACATGCCATGTAAGCATGTCCAATGAGAACTTTGACTAGATATTTCTTCTTCGTTGTTTGAGGTTTAATGATGAATCGACCTTTTCCCAGCTTCTTATTTTGCAAATGATGTAGCTGAAATTAATAAAAAAAAAATTATTAGGGTACTTGGGCAGAAATACAATCCTCTCAGACAAATGCCTCGAATCAGTCGTCACGGTCGCGTGGTGTTTGCCCTGAACCATAGTGGCCATGATGACATAAAACATGTCAATGGCCGGCCCAAAACAACACACCATCTGGCTCGTCATCGAATCTTCATCGAGGAGAGACTTAGTTAAGCTATGCTACAGTACTAGCAATAATTTAGTGCAAGTATTCAAATGTAGATCTATGTATAATTTTTTCACATAAGCAAATGTGGTTTTTTCAATTAATAAGTAAAACTAATTGTAGGAACGTCCTGAGTTCAATTGCAATTTTTTTCACCTTGGCTTAAGTTACATCAGTGTAAATATCTGCCATCACTTATGATGATCTAAAAATACTGATGTACGGGACTATACAAACCAATTAAATCACAATTGCATCCAAAATGCTATAGTAGAGAGCATATGATATCGAACGTGTGTAATAAATTGCAATATTAGCTTAACCGGCTCAGTCCAGCCCCAGTGGTAGGTATATTACAATCCGCTAGGTGCGCTGCGGAAAATTCGGACGTAGAAATTGACCCAGAATATGTGACCGCCATCTTAGGCTCCGCCTGGTTTTGATGGTCATGCAGATTTGCATCATAACATTATGCAAATGAACGTGTGATCTTAATTGATACATATATCAACCAATGGAAGACTGACGAAGCATGTGGAATTTTCGCGGGTGTTCCTGGATTGACTTTGACCGAGGTAAGCTCGTGTTAACTTTTGCCTTGTGAATAGTAGTTAAAACTAATGGTAAATAATCATCGAACAACTTTAGCATGTCGATAAATGAAATCTGCATTATTTCAGCTTTATAATGATGTGCGTATTATGAATGTGAGTTTGTTCGCCCGAGTACAGCGTCGTTCGGAAAATTAGCTATGCGCGCGCTGTTTAGCGTTTAAAAGTGCGTTTGCGTTGTTGACATCGCTCCGCGGCGAAGTCATTTTCCGCGATTCAAAGTCCACGCAATCGAAGTGTTTGCAACCAACTGCGGCTAGATTTAGTGGGAACAAGTAATTATAGATATATCAATGTTGCATGGCATTAATAACCATTAAGATTGCTCTTGTTAAAATGTTATATTTTCACAATTTAAATGCTGTATTCCTAACTTCCGGTTTGTGCGTGACTTGGCAGTTTTGACGGTCTGACGTCGTGATATTTCAGCATTTAAATCCACGCCATCTGCACTTTTACAATTATGTGCTGATAATTTTGAATGTATACAATCAATAAGATGTCTATTATTTTTGGTTTCCTTCCTTTATATTACATTTAAAACAGAAATAAATTAAGAAAATGAGAGTTTTGTTAAGCAATTACTTGATGTACGACGTGCATATATTATATTTTTTTCTTTCTATGCGTACTTTTAATGCACAACATGTGTATGTATGTATGTATATTATGTGTGTGTAATATAATATTCTTTATTTTATTTTTTAGGATTCCACAATACATTTGAAGATTAAAAGGATAACACACACACACACATCAAAAGACAGACAAAGACTATGTGAAAATGTTGAATACATGTACACCGAGCTTACAGTGTCCAGTGAACATTGACACATTAAACATGCATGGATTTACGAAACTGATCTCTGAAGATGTGTACACTCAACCGACAGTATCATGTGAACCACTTTAATATATTGCTTCGTGACATTAATTTATGAGACATTGACATATGAACATTCATGCACTGAGTCTGCAATGCCCTGCGAACATTGACACATGCACTGGCATGGACTTATGAAACAGTGAACTGTGAATATTTGCTGTACTGAGCCAGGAGTGTACTCTGTGGTTCGCCTCATAGTTCCTTTTATAATGGGTTGAAGCTGACTACTTCTTGTACTGCTGCATTGTTTTGGGTATTGTCCTTTTCCATGTCTCCCTATCAGCCTACTGTGAACAATATATAAACATTACTTCATGTTAAAGTGCAGGATATTATTTCATGAAACAGTGAATATTGATGTGCCAAGCTGAGCTGGAGATGACAAAGCTCTCACAATATATAATAAATTGTGTTATATTTATGCAATGACATTGTGTTTTTCCCCAAGCGATTATTTCACCATGCATGAATATATTGTTAAACTTAATTATACATAGTTAGGCCACTAATACCTGTAATTATGCAAATGTCACATTATAATCAATTGTCATCAACATATATTGTAGTAAAGGTAACTATATACACCATTTCGCTTAGTAAATTTTCGAACACCACTTTCATGCAAAATCCGTTATGGCTGAAATATGTAATTTACCAACAAATCGGTCAAAGGTCAATGGAAGTTAAATAATCAGGTCACTAAGGTCAATATTATATTCAACAATTACAGCCTCCATTGACTTTATAGGATCCCATTCCAGACTTAATTAAAAATGAATAGGCCATTAAGACACGTAATTAGGTCAAAGGTCACGATTTAATCAATTAGGTCATTAATTTGTATTAAGGTCCACGTGTACATGTACGTTAATTCTCCCTTACACCCCTCCCTGATCCCACATGTCATGCATAATTACTATATTAATAATTAGGCAATTTTAAGCATAAATAGGTCATTGTAGGTCAAGGTCAATATAAGTAGGTCATTGCAAGGTCATGGCAAGGTCACACATTGTTAGGTAAACATCTTAGGGTCTTTTATTACACCTCAATATCTTCATTAGTTCACATAATGTCACATTAGTTCACACAATGCCATGATCAGCTGCATTCAATGGTAGCTCAGCCACCAAACATAATGGTCACAAGAAATGGACTCGATTCCAATGACAATGTACAAAATAGACCCTTTTTTTGAAGCCAAAAAGTGGAATAACTTCGCAAATAATAAAGATATTGAAAAAATTAAAAAAGGGTGATAAATGGCATAACATACTCTATCAGATAGAAGTGTTTAAATTATTATAAGACAATTTTGAATTTTTTTGTAATATACCTACCAGTGGCAGTGAGTCAGACTCTCCAGAGACGAGTCCCTCCTCGTAGCATATATTTCATTACAGTAAATCACATCAACCTGTTTACCATGCCTTTTTTAAATTACAATGCTAGCCACTAATAGTTCCATCATTAAAAAATGCTGACGCCTGAGCTGTGACAGTGACATGCCGTGTGCTTAAAAGCGACCGACCACGTGGCTACTCATTTCCCAGCCGTTTTCAGACAAGACCCCGCCGGCCTTTCAGCTAAATATCACTTTCACGTAAATATTTTCTCGATGCGTACAGATGGTAACTGTTTCACAAATACACTGGTTATCTATCGGATAAAAAACATACGGAAATGCATGTTGTAACGAGAATTTACATCACAGTACTTACAACACACCTCCTCCGACCACACACACGGAGAAAAGGCGGTACAGGGAGTTCTAAAACGTTAACTTGGCAAACGGGTTGGCCACTGTTGCGCCACCTACCGGCGTTTGCTCGGTGGAATACAAGGATTCTGCCTGCAGTTTACTTTCCCATTGGTGGCCATGTTAACGTTTTGCATGATTATAAGAAAACGTGACTATCAAAAATCATAAAACTTTTTACCTGCCGCTGTCATCATCCCATTGACAAGCTGGTCGAGTTTTGTAAAAATTTTACATTTCTAGCTCTTGCAAAATGCCTGTATGTGCGATACCCGTAAATGTTTACCAATATTGACACGAATTACGGCGCACACATGTCTAGTGGCCACACAAATTCCAAATATCCTTCCGCCTATTAAAATCATGTAAACATTCACCATTTCACTCTCAACAGCTTCTACCAGTAAATCTGGCAATGTCCCTGCTCAAAAGCATTTTATGTTAGGTAATATGAATTTTTAAAACCTTCCTATATCCAAACCCTTATGAAAATATACCATGTTATTCCATAGTATACCATGGTATATGATGGTATTTACCATGGTATACCTGTTTACAAAACACCATGGTATACCATGCATTTACCATGGTATATTTTTAGAAGGGTGACTTGTGCAGTAACAGGTACCGTACGTCGTTCAGCAACTTGCCGCCGTTCAAGCACAAACGGTTTGAGCAGGTGCTTTACCCGGATACATGTCGCGTTATAAATGTTTAATAATAAATAAATAATAATATACGTGATTACATGTTTTCCTACAAAATAATAATTTTAATATTATAACGCATGGATGTTCCACATTATACAAATTATTAGTTTGAATTAATGGAATGAAATCAGACGGCAACAACATTGCCATCAAAGTTAATTGGCAATTAAAGTTGACACATTCGGCTTCTTTTTTCCGCATACAATTAAGTTAGATATTTTAGAAATAGCTAAAATGAAGCAATTAAACAAGTGTTTATAAAACCTACGGAGCTGAGCTTAACACGTAAACACCAAGTGCACCTGACAGCCGCACCCAAAACTAGAGGTCAGTAGCATAGAATGCAACACCGTGCACGTGCAAAGGAGCGCCAATTCCGTGAGACCTTTGTATAGGCCCTAACGTGTGAGCTAGTATGGGAGAGATTAAATAGGCATCCCTTGCTGATGCACATAAAGTACAACAGGCCCATCGATAACATACAGACAAGAAAATGTTTTGCAGACATATCCCTGTAAACAATAATTACAGAATCCCATTGATAAATATAACTATCATACATGCCATCCCTACCCATTCAGACTATATATATATATTTGCACACAGGTATCCCCGTAAACAATAGTTCAATGCATAACATCTCTAATTAGATTTTAGGGTCACAGAACACACCGAAAAGGTCTACAGGTTTGTATATATATATATATATATATATATATATATATATATATATATATATATATATATATATATATAATTGCAGCTTTATTTCATCCTCTCGGTGACTCGTCTCCATCTCTCTAGCTTTTCTGCCATTTCGTCTATTTTGAGCTGTTAATACATATCTTTTCAAGGTCTCTCTTCACACTATCCCTCCACCTTAATTTTGGTCTTGCTGTTCTTCAACCACCGTCATTAGTGTTCTATGTTCTCTTTGTCAATCTTTCTTCGTCCATTCTCTGAATGTAGACTGCCCTTTGCAGTCTGTTTCTAAGTGGATACCTTCCTTTGCAGTGTGTTTCTAAGTGGATACCTTCCTTTGCAGTCTGTTTCTAAGTGGATACCTTCCTTTGCAGTGTGTTTCTAAGTGGATACCTTCCTTTGCAGTCTGTTTCTAAGTGGATACCTTCCTTTGCAGTATGTTTTTAAGTGGATACCTTCCTTTGCAGTCTGTTTCTAAGTGGATACCTTCCTTTGCAGTCTGTTTCTAAGTGGATACCTTCCTTTGCAGTCTGTTTCTAAGTGGATACCTTCCTTTGCAGTCTGTTTCTAAGTGGATACCTTCCTTTGCAGTCTGTTTCTAAGTGGATACCTTCCTTTGCAGTCTGTTTCTAAGTGGATACCTTCCTTTGCAGGTGTTTCTTCATTTCAGTGTCTTCTCATAATTCCAGCATCCTCCATTTGTTATATCGTTCCGCCAAACCCAGTTGTTCTCTGCTACCTGTAGCTTCTTCTCTTGTCTCTTTGTCAGTGCAAGTGTTCACAACCTATATACACAAACTGGCACCACATATGCCTCCAGCACCTTTCCATTTTGCTGTTTCGTCAACTTTCTGTCCCATATAATGCCTTCCACCATCCTCCATGCTGCCGCTCCTGTTAGCACCCTCCTATGCAACCCCCTCAACCACCTTCTACTTCCTTCCACCGTCCTCCATGCTGCCGCTCCTGTTAGCACCCTCCTATGCAACCCCCTCAACCACCTTCTACTTCCTTCCACCGTCCTCCATGCTGCCGCTCCTGTTAGCACCCTCCTATGCAACCCCCTCAACCACCTTCTACTTCCTTCCACCGTCCTCCATGCTGCCGCTCCTGTTAGCACCCTCCTATGCAACCCCCTCAACCACCTTCTACTTCCTTCCACCGTCCTCCATGCTGCCGCTCCTGTTAGCACCCTCCTATGCAACCCCCTCAACCACCTTCTACTTCCTTCCACCGTCCTCCATGCTGCCGCTCCTGTTAGCACCCTCCTATGCAACCCCCTCAACCACCTTCTACTTCCTTCCACCGTCCTCCATGCTGCCGCTCCTGTTAGCACCCTTACATAGTTCCAACAAATACATGAAACTGTCAACTTGCTGAATCATCTTTCTATCAATAACTATTGTAGATTCAGATCATGGTCCCAACCCACACCACCTCGGTCTTATCAACCCACACCACCTCGGTCTTATCAACCCACACCACCTCGTTCATTTTGAGGTCATGTTTCCTAAAATGTTATATTGTTCTAGCAATGTCTTCTGCAATTCCTCCTTGCCTTTTGTCTGCTCTATAAATTAACAGAAACATAAAAGACTAGTCTATTTATAGCTACACTTTAGTGTTTTGCAATTTTTGCCTGATTTATATATGGTTCTTTTACACGTTAAGTAAATCACCAAAAAGCAAAACAAGATAATCCATGGGCAGTGACAACATAACTGTTTTAATACACATTTAATTTAAGTTGTATCCTTTCAATGTTTCCACTGAACTAATTTAACAAGATTTAAAACACTGCCATCCAAAACAAAAATTATGGATGGCAAGTGGACATGGAAGCCATTGGGTTATCGAGAATCCAAAAATTTTTCATCTGTGTACCTCTCCCTTATGAGATATCTGTAAATTTTCTTTTTAAACATATTCACATTGCTAGAATGCAAAATAACCAGACACACAGAAGCAAAGTAATTAAGTTTTAGCAAGATGCCCATAATGCTCCACATTTAGCAGATACCGAGAACATCTAATGAAAAACAAATCACACTAACTGCAGCACACTAACAAATAAAATTTTTATTGTTTACAATAACTACAGTAAAATTAACCATCAATACTAAGAGTAAATCCCTGAGATGACAAGTAAAATTTTATATAATCAAAACATAGGTATTTCTTCAATTCAACATACACCATGCTTGATGCACAGTGCTTAATTTTACAATAAAACTATGTTAATGACTCTGGCAACTTAGCAAGCAATACAACTGGATATTATGCAATTTCAGCACAAAATAAATGATGCTATGTAAAATGCTAAAAAGCATTCAATCTAGCTTTGCTATGTAGTGTGATCATACATGGGTATCAATTTAATTATAAATGAACACAGCAATCTTGTAATGCCTTACAATTTTCATAAATTGCATTGATACACAAATGATTGCAGTTGCAGGACTATATTTAGCACAATTGTTTGTGCTCAATATATATATTAATTTTATTACGTAATTGTCTTCTACGTACTCTCTCTCTGCACTGCGCATCTTCAAACAGTTAACAGTGATCTGTATTTGTTGAAGACTGACGTAAAGATTTGGATTAAACTGAACTTAAATCAATTGTATATTTATTTGAGCATTGTTGATGTAAATATCTGTTGGAGGATCTGTGGCAGATCTTTGGTATCCATGCACAAGAAGGCTCGACCAGATGGCATCTTGTTCATCAGTCTGAAAACACAACACCCTCACAATTACAAAACCAACAATATCCAATTAACACAATTTAAACACTGCAGAAAAACTTTTGTATAAAGTCCATGGTAAAATTCTAGGAATGGCTTACAGCTAACCTAAATTTTATAATTAAATCTGTTTAAACGCCTACTCAGACTAAAAAAGAATTGTTTCTGGCATTGATTTCAACATTGAAATTAATTAACAAAATTAGTCAATTAATTAACAGAATCACTAAAATGCACTGTTATTATCATAACTATGACAACTTAGCGAATGATCACAGAACTCAAATTAGATTTTCTACTAAACTATTTATGAAATATTTCCAGTCAACTCATTTTAGTTCCATAACATAACCGTATATAGACTAACCACAACGTGTTAGCATCTAAGTTTTGAAATGGGTCAATCTGCTGCCAGGCCTTAACTGATATATTGATATATGAAATCATTTGTTAAATCTTGTTACTTTGCGAGAATTTCAACATACAGGTCTTTAAAATGCACTGGCAATGCTATCAACCTGTCTCACAAAAAGAGTTAAGCTGAGGAATAGGAAAAAACATTGTTAAGTAATTTATTTCATGTGTGTGTGGTCCCAGGAATACACTGAAACCATTTTGCTGCAGAATATAAGATTAAAAGTACGAAAACCAGACCTGTTAAGTTTTTGAAATGGCATGGCTGGAGATTTTTTGTGATACAAAATCGCACGCTTCATGCTATCCAGCCAGAACGTTACCACTACCACTAGTTATGAAGTACAAGAGAACCCAATAAAAGATACTGGTGGAAAATCGTTTCTGAAAATAGGATGTAGTTTAAAAACAGGAGGTTAAAAAAAAAATGGGAGGAAGCCTATAACACGGGGATTTCACGGGAACATAACACATCTGCGAAAACAACTGTACACCTACACTTGAGCTTGGTCACCAAGCGACCCGATAAATATGACATAAGCATTGACATCATCATTGGCGGTGAGTATGTCAGCAAAGCGTTTCGGAGGAATGCCATATCTGTCGAAGTTGGCATCACTGAGCACGATCACAAAATGTTCATCGGCGTCTTCAGAAACAATGGCACTGATGGCATGTCGTGTGGCCTCCAGCGTGTGGTCTCCACTCAGACAGAACTGTGAGTGGGCGTGCAGGGTCTGTGTGTGTAGAACACAGGAGATACATTATATGTGCACCACAAACAAGCAAAGATTTATATAAAACTAGCCGAGTTGCCTGGCATTGCATGGGACAAAAAGCTTATGACTCTGCAATACCCTGTCAAGTTTTGGTAGGGCAATGCCAATTACAACTTTATGCCCCACGAATAATGTACAACTGCCAGTTTCATGAAGCATTCTTACTACACAAAGAACTTATGTGGATGTTTGATGTAGTTCACGTAGCTGGAACAATCGTAATAAACATGCAGAGTGTTGCTAACAATTGTACGTATCTATTGTTATGTAATCTATGTCAAACATCCACATAGTTTCCTTCGTAATATCCCCACTCCCGGGGGATTTTTTTTTAATATACCCTGGGCACGCCTACAAAATGTCAGCCCCATACACATGAAACTGACAGAGATATGAGGGAACAGACAGACAAGAGTTACAAACTATTTGATATTACTGCTCCAAAGTATACATCTGTGATAGCATAAGCGCTACAATACGACAGCTAGCATACCAAGAGTTACATTAATTTTAGAGTAAATGAATCATTAACCTATGTACACATATGAGATGTGAAGACATGATTATACACATGCATGTCAATTTTGTATCTAGACATTCACACAACATCCAGGAAGGATACTGTATCATCGTTCACTAAGAGACCTTAAAATAAGGTGAAACAAGTCATGGTTTTTGGCCTAAGCACCTATAAGAGTTACTAAAATCATTTTCAACTACAAGTCCTCTTTCTAGAAAATAAAACGTTTGTTTGAGACTTTGCATTGGTTCTGTGTATATATTTATATTTTGCAGTGTGACATTAATATCAATGGAGGATGTTAGGATGTTTATGCACTTAATATAATAATACTTATTTTGGATTTCACTTGTAATATAAATACATAGTATAGGATAATTAACATCTAATTTTAAGACCATAAATGCATGCTAAAAACTTAAGAGTAGTTATTCCAGTTATAGCTAGTGTATTTTTAAGCAGGTAGTTTTGTATTCATAGACTGCGTGACAGCATGTAGGGCATAGGCTATTTGGTTTAAGAGTGTTCTATGACAATAACAATGCCATTGCTTCTTTTATTTGTTCTAGGAATACTGCTACTGCTCTGTGTTGAAATGTGGGCTCTATGAACACGACAGCCAGGAGGCTCACATCGGGTGTAGTCAGCCTGGCGTTGGGTTGTGGAGCTCACATTTTTTTGCCGATTTCATGGAACTGCGCATGTGTTTATCGGTCACGCTGGTTAACATGTCATACCTCGGTCATCCGGAGAAATGAGCAGAATCTCCCACTTTTATAACACATTCTGGCATGATATTCTTGATTTTAGTTGCACATGGTTAGTTTTTATTATCTCTTTTAGTTGCATAGCCCCAAACCATGAGCTTTGTTTCGCTTTAAATCATTTAGCATTCAATATATTTAGATAACTTTATTCTTGAGATGACGTATCTTCCAAACAACTCCAGGCTTGCCAATGAAATGGCCCAAAGATATCTTGACTCGTCCTCAGGAACAGATCCACGATTTTGTGTCAGGGAAACTTGTGAATGATGTAAAGCAAGTGGCGAATGTGCACACTTTTTGGCTTAGGGGTGTTTTTTTGGCATAGAGGGGCATATGCCAGGTAATTATAAGGCCTACCACTGGACCTGCCCCTGATCTTGGATCTGAACTGAGTCTGCTCTAGATACATACCTCAATCACTGCCAGTCTCTCCTTGTTGTTCTTTGGTGTAGCATTCACCTTCACAATGTCAAACTTGTAACCCTCACCAGAATGTCCTAAGATGGAATACTGCAAACAATGCATGACATTAATGCCAATGTTAAACCATTTGGTATTTCCTTACAGAACCTGATTAAACCTGATTACATTGAAAAATGATCTAAATTAAATTTAGGATCAACATTTGAGGAGTTTGCTATCTGTGTAAAAAACACATGGTCTCGTACACTGTGGTATGTACAAAATAGAAAAGACAACAGTGACCACAACTAGTTGAGAATAAATTACAGAAACAAATTAAAATTTCATTAGCACTAAATACTATTATCGGTTCCATAAATTTTTTAGCCAATACTGTTTATGCCAAATAGTGCTGGCATAAATTTTAAATGGCCACACATTTTTACCTGCATCATATTTGGAAACTGATTACAAAAGAAAAGTGGAAAATTAAATAAATTTTTTGGCCAAATAGTATATATGCAATACGTTACAAGGTAATAGAAAACTATTATTAAATAAATCACATTTTGATAAATTGTTAGAAACTGGTAAAGTTCATGTTGATTACAGGTAGAAGCTGAAGTTTAAATTACTTTCTGCCCCAAGTGCAACAGTCGCATGCTGGAACTGAAGCTTCGACTAACATTTTTTTGGGATGACTGGGGCCATAAACATGTAATTACACACACCAATGTAGATGGGCTGCTACAGTAGAGGGATACCTTAATTTTCTGTTCATAGTTCTCCAGTGCTTCCATGATCATCACCATAGCTTCCATTTCCCGTGCGAGGCGACCATCATGACCATTGAAACGATACATGCTACCTGACACGTCGCACAGAATCTGCATCATCTTGGGCTTCTGCTGAGGGCTCCCCATCTGTCACATCAAACACATTACAGTTGTGATCAAGTCGCACAGAATCTGCATCATCTTGGGCTTCTACTGAGGGCTCCCCATATGTCATATCAAACACATTACAGCTGTGATCAAGTCGCACAGAATCTGCATCATCTTGGGCTTCTGCTGAGGGCTCCCCATATGTCATATCAAACTCAGTACAGCTGTGATCAAGTCGCACAGAATCTGCATCATCTTGGGCTTCTGCTGAGGGCTCCCCATATGTCATATCAAACTCAGTACAGCTGTGATCAAACAATACTTCAATTCTGTACCTGCCTGCCATTTAGAACGTGCATGATGCAACACTAACAGACGGTCCAAGAAGGAACAACCACTGCAAAGGTTGGAACAACAAATTCCTCAGTGTGGACACTACCATCCCTCAGTGTAGACACTACCATCCCTCAGTGTGGACACTACCATCCCTCAGTGTAGACACTACCATCCCTCAGTGTGGACACAACCATCCCTCAGTGTGGACACTACCATCCCTCAGTGTGGACACTACCATCCCTCAGTGTGGACACAACCATCCCTCAGTGTAGACACTACCATCCCTTAGTGTGGACACTACCATCCCTCAGTGTAGACACTACCATCCCTCAGTGTGGACACTACCATCCCTCAGTGTGGACACTACCATCCCTCAGTGTGGACACTACCATCCCTCAGTGTGGACACTACCATCCCTCAGTGTGGACACTACCATCCCTCAGTGTTACTATTTTTCCTGTTACTTTCTTATCGTTTACCGTTGCCAGTACATGCAACAATGAGGACATATCCAGTTAGCCAGACATTTAAGTGGGTTATTCATCTGCACTTCCCAGGTATAACGGCAACTTTCTGACAAACTCACTTGTACTAAATATAGCGAGAGTTTTTTCCAATGTAATTTATATTTAGCAGTATGACATTAATATTAATGGAGGATGTTAGGGTATTTATGCACTTAATATAATACTTATTTTGGATTTCACTTGTAATATACATCCAATTTTAAGACCGTAAATGCATGCTCAAAACTTGAGAGCTTCAGATTCCCCAACTAATTTTCACCAGAAATTGTTTATGTTCACGTGATTGATCAAAGATAGTTTTTAAAAGTATTACTTTTTCCCTCAAGGGTATACAAACAGGGTCTAAAGTACATGACAGGTGGGACAACAATTTGAAATGGGAAGCAACATAACAAGTACACGCAATTCAATAACATTTATATTATGGCTTTTTTTATGCAAACTGTTTGGCCCCCAGTTGTTATGGTGAACCCTAGATTTTGGCAAAGTTGAGGTCCAGTTGGCCCCAATAATATTAGGCTAAATTCTATCCCTGTCAATGTCTACACAATTCAAATAATTTTTGACACATTCAGTATTTAAAGACTGACCTCAGAATTCACACATCATCTACTACATAAATGCCTTTGCAGTACATCATTACAGACAGGGATGATAGCCCAGTCCCCATCCCTATACCTCGGGCTCCTTCTCCCCACGTCTCCTATAGATGGCTTTCTCCCCAGCGAGTCCCTCGATCAGCCTTGCCTCATCCAGGTCTCCATAAGTCTGGTTCCTCATCCACTGCCGCTCCTTCCCCTTGGCCTGCCCATCAACAGAGGAGTAGGGAATATTACACATCATTCTGTTATGACTGAATGGTAAGGCAAATAAAATGAGATGTGCCACATCACTGTGGTTGAAATCTATATAAAAAACCTAAAATCACAAAAAAAAACATACTGCATACGAGTAATCCATATGATGTAGCGTGAGATTTTATAAAATATGTAAATTGCAACTGTAACAATTTCATCAACTACAGTATTACACATTCATTCATAACAAGCATAATTTATTCTTAAATTGTGCAACTGATGGGTAAAACATTTTTATTACATTACATATATTTGAAAGAATGACTTCCAAGTTTCTTACATATGCTTATACATTTTATATAACTATGGTAATATAAATATCTATAAAACAACGTATACATATATAAATTCAAATGAAGCAATACATGACAATTAAGTTTGTTTTACATACGTGAATGCATACACATTAAACTAATTTTATTGCAGCCCTGCCATGAAATGTTATCCAACTGAAATAACCTGTTTAATTTACTTGAGAAGTTCATCAAAATTGATTAAATTTAACTGTTGTAACTATTTCACACCACTTGCCTGTAGACTGTCGAGCATGATCCTTATAGACTTCACCTGACTTTGTACGTTGCCAGAAAACTTCTCATACACTGAAGCATCATACTCACTCATCTCAATTTCGCGGAGTCTGCAGAAACAAATTCAACACAATGTATACTGATGATACCATCATTGTTGCTAGTTATATAATTTCTGGTAGAAACGGGACACTACATGAAATTAACTAATAAAGTTACAATCAAGTTTCACATTACTACATAGTCACTTGACTCTCCAAGACTGATGTCATTATGTTATGTGGTTGACAAGAAGCAGTGATCACAAAAAATTTCCAGAGAGATTTTTAGGTGTGACTTATCTATAAGTTATGACCTTTTGCACCTTGTTGGTGCAAAAGGCCACACTATTTTTTCTTTTTGTGAAGTCCTAACTCATTACAAATTAACAAGTTGATGTTTTTCTTATAATAAAAAAATCATGACCATGCAATTGTGTTGTTTGCTACTCTGACAATACCGTTGCTGGAATGCTTTCTGTCCCATCTCGCGAGCAGCACGTCTCACTTCTTCAGGAACTGCTGCCTTCTCTGCATCGGACACCTGATGCACTGTGTGACCGCCGTCCAGTCTGTACGGCCCCCCTATGCCCCCTAGTCCGGCCGTGTCACGACCCCCTGGAACACCAAAGGTTGGGTCAGAGTGAACCTTGGTTTTATACAAAATGTTATCTCTGGATCACAATGTCAAGAAACTCTTCACCAACTTAATATATAATTGTGTTGACTTTCACATAATTATTCTTATTTAACGTTATTAGTGCAAGTTTTTATTATAATTAAATGCAGCAATGCTGAGTCTGACTAAAGTAATCTAAAGCTGGGGCTTACAGCTGAACTTACATATCACTACTGGGATGGAGGGAGGGAGGGAGAGAGGGATGGAGAGAGAGCGGGAGAAGGGCGGAGAGATGAAGAGGGGGAGGGAGGAGAGGGAGGGTGAGGTGGGAGAGATAGATAGAGAAAAAGAGAGAACAGAGACAGAGAAAGACATACATAAAGACAAACAAACAAAGTCCTACCTGTGCCTCCAGCATACGTGTTTCCACCAACATGGGGGTTTCCAGTTGGGTCCACTCGTCCATGTTTTGGGCCAGTCGCCTGTTTGCCTAGATCCCTGTCAATGGTAATCTGAAAATAAATCATAAACATGACAAAAACTCACTCGAGGGTGTGTCCAATTTTTGTTTTGTCCCTAAAGCCAAATGAATGCATTCTAACTTTCACAACATTTTCTAATTTGAAATAACAACAACCATTTATGTTGTTAATATAAAAGTATGCCACAAGTTGCAAACATTTGCATATTGTTTTTTTAATGAAATCAGGGAATTGTCATCTTTGTCATTTAGAATACTTTTTGTTCCATTTCAAAACCTCTTTTCTCTCCCAACTTTCCCTTCCCATTAACATCCCTGCCCTCTTACCTGGAGGTGTCCCGTGTCCCCCTCCCCAATGAGTCCCCTCCACTTCCCTATGGAGCGTTGCAGGTGACTAAGCGCTGTCTCCCAGACCCGCACACAGCCGCTTCCATCCACTGTCACGACACCGTCATTGCTCGCTGCGGCTGTCACGAAGCTAACCTCCGACCCCGACTGGCGGAACCAGTACATCGAACTTGCCACACTGAAAAATCCAAGTTCATAATAAAAATACACTAAAATTATTCCATTAACAATTATTACTTAATTTCAATTACATCATTTGGATTTGTAGTTTGTGTTATAATTATTATAAATTGTGCTATATTGTTTCATAGTGGGGAGAAGTAGCAGAGTGGGACTCTCAATCAAGAGGACTGGGGTTTGGATCCTCTTGCTGCTGTTTCAAAGCTTGAAAAATTTGGTCACTCCACGTTGCCTCAGTTCACCGAGCTGCATAAATAAGTATCTGGCTACAGACAGCCCTCAATATACACATATCTGAACGAATAGTCTTTGCACAGTAACTGCAGCATGGCTGAATGGTTCCCAGAGAAGTCATGCTGGTGTTTGAATGAACAGGTCTGCCGGGGTGAAGAATAGAGCAAACTGATTTAAGGATACAACGCTATATAAGAACTTGCCTTTTTTAGTGGTGCAGATTTCAATACATAACTATTATTTAACATAACATGTAAACATAACTATTCTTTAACATACCATGTAAACATTTACTTCCCATTACGTCAATGGAACCAACAAGTGTTGAAGGTTTGACACCGTCAGAAAATGCATCACGTGACATACCTTGCGGAAGGCACGGGCAGGTAGCGAAGCCGTCTGTTGACGAGATCACAAACTTCCAGGTAACCGCACAGGTTCTTCGGCCTAACTCCTGCACAGGTAGAGGAGAAAGAATGTCTAATGAAAGTCACCTGCAGAAAGCAGTGAATCACAGTCTATGATCACCATGGCCAGCCTAGTGGCTATAGTCAGGACAATCATAGTTCAACTTTTTAAAAATGTTTCTTAGAGAAAATGTGGAGATATGAACTTACACATAATGTAGCAACAAACAATTCTTAATGGTATCAGATATTAATCTAAATAGCTTTGAAAGAGTATGATTTATTCAATATAAACATAGCAAATCAATTATTACGACAGTGCACACCATTCATTCACATGTTGAGTAAATTATGTTTTTTTGCTGATACCCTTACAGTTATCCACTGTGTCCAAAAACAAAGACATGCATTAGTTGAAACATGTTAATCACGAAGATGAATTTGATGACTGAACTTTTTTTATTCAGACCATCAACAGTTAAGGTAGCTGGGGTGGCTATTATATGCTTGTCTTGAATTGATTAGTTTCAGTAGAAGTTTTTAAGATAAATTAACCATTTCTTCATAGATTGTAGTTGATATACTATATAATATACCAGATTAAAAATATTTGGATTTTTTTTATTTATTTGGTTATGTTACTAAATTTAAATTTTTTTTTGCAAATGTGAAAAAATAGCCACTAAAAATTATGTTTAATCGTATTGAGAAAATTCCCAAAGAAATAAATGATATACACATAACTATGACAGTGTAACTGATAACTTTATGGTAGATTTTGGTCAACATAAACCAATTATGTCTGCTACACCACTGTGAGTGAATTAAGCAAAAGTTGAATGACAGCCTAAAGTGGTAGTGTATTTTTGACACAAACCCTTCACCAATCGTAATTTACTGCTGTATTACTTTGCATGCACGTAAGGTGTGTTCATATGCAAAATTGCAACATCTTGAATGTTGTAGTTTTTCTCAAACAATATTTGAAACATCATTTCCTGGTTATTAATGAAAACACAATCTCAACAAATGCTTGTTTTTGTGTTGAAATTTACAGTTTTTCACTGGCGTTTTATGTATTGTTGACAATAATGTTGACATTATTACTGAACATTCTTCAGGATAGTTCATTTTCAAATCAAATAGCTTTAATTTTACATATCCAAGGTGTGTTTAGTTTACCTGGTAGAGGCTTTCATCAACGTGTCACGTTGATTTCATCAGTGCCTCACGTTGATTTCATCAACTGCCTCTACTAGGTACTGATGAAATCAACGTGACACGTTGATGAAAGCCTCTACCAAGTAAACTAAACACACCTTGGATATGTAAAATTATTATTTGATTTAATAATGTTGACAATTTTATGTATTGTTGACAATACATAATGGCCATTTGTAATATTAACGTGTCCCCCTAATTTGTCGCCACAATAGCCCTTGGATCTGTACTTGCAAAGTGTTGTCGTCTACAGTATCAGATTATGCCAGCCATCTAACAAACAGTTGGCAGGGTGTGCTTACGATCATTTTTATTGGCCCGTTATCCTGTAGGGTGCGTTGACATTTCCGTTAGTGTCAAAGACATGATAAACTATATTAATGCTGATATTTGCTGGTTTAAGTAGATGATTTAGTTACGTAGATTTAATACTGATGTGTACTAGCATTACAGTAACCAGACAATGTGTTCAGATTTCATGGTGAACGAATATAGCTGGCTTGAACATCGTAGCACATGGACGTTATTATGAAAACATTGTCGCTTTTCCAGGAACTCAAAGGGATTTCCAAAAGGACTGCATTTTTAAAGGTTGTATTGGTGAAATATGATGTTAGTGCCGGGTGATTTTTTGTGGTGTCAACGTTTAGTTCAGTATATCCTAGCATGCTATGAAGAAAAAAATCAACTGACAAGCTAGCCGCCCCAGCCACCTTAAGTGACACGGAATGTTAGCTTCACATACCCTCTGGAAAGACATCTTTTGGCACGTTATCGGATGGCATGGCCCGGACTACTTGCCCAGTGTCAGGGAGATATAATACATGACTGCCATTCTGTAACTTTGTAGATGGTCCCTCTCTAACAGCTGTGTGTAACTCCACCTCGTCCTGGAAACATTATTATTTGCTTCTAAAGCCACGATAATGCTATGTAAATATATAAAGTTATGGCTGTTTTACATCTTGACATATTAAAGTGTCATTTATGTTGTGTTTATATGTGTGTGAATGTGTGTGTACCTTTGTGCATTTGAGTGTGCATTTGCATGATGTGTGTGTGCATGTGTTGGTGGAACTGGAAAATTGTGTTGTTGAAGTGGCAAATGTATGTATATTCAAATGGTCCCAGGTTTTTATAGTCTTGGTAAAGTAGCGTGAAGACAGTGTTAATTATTCAGTATACAAAGCAAAGAACAGACAAGTAAAATTCTTCCCTACCTATTTCCATGACTAACGAAACAATTTGATGTTAAATTCTACAAAAATGGGATTTGAGATTTAATAAAAAATTTAGCATTTAAAATACAGAATTTGTTCTGAAGTTTTCCTGGACTCACTGATTCTGGAAGACCAAGAGCCACGGTGGCATAGCTCCCTCTGGTGGCGAGGACACGATTTGGTCCCGATGTTTGCTGCTCGAGGGCAGCACTGAGCAAGGAGTCATGGAGCTGTTCTGTGGCACAGAAGTCCACCTGGCCAAGGTCTGTAACGCAGAAGAAATACAAGGAAACATAAGACAAAGTCATTCATTAGATATGAGCCAACAACATATAAAGACGTTGAAGAATAGGTAGATGAATGCAAGTCCAGTTGGTCATTGAAAAAGATTAAATTTGTGATGATCAGAATCTGACATGTTATCATTTAACAAGACTGAACAAGATTGCCATCCAATGCTATATGTTCCAGAAGGCAAGTGGACAAGGAAGCCATTGGCTTAATGAGAGATAAGCCAATTTCATCTATGGGTAGCCTGTCCTTATCAGATATACGTCAATTTTAATTAAAAACATATTCACACTGCGATCAGCATTTTATCAGTATTTAACTTGTTCATTTGAAATAAAGTGTAAAGTGGGGATTTTTAGTTGCAGAAAATAAATGGAGGGTAGATTGTTTTAACAGAGCTGACAAACAAAGAGAAGTAGATGGATAAGATATCCATGTGCTCAATCAGGCTAATTGCACTGAAAACAATTTGAAAAAACCTAACAAAGTAAGGTACCATGACCTCAAATTTGCAATTCTGATGCACACATAACATAAGGATTCAAGACTTAACATTGGGGAACTTTGGCCTGATTAGCTTTTCCTAAAACATAATCTTCAATATTTCAGAAGTTAACTGCTACGTGTGTTTCCTAAATAATTACAGACATGTAATTTGGATGTTTATGGCAAAAACTTAAACATAATTGCATATAAGAAAAATTGTGAGGCCTTACCACCAGTAGTGTCCTCTATTGGTTTTATGTTGTATTCCATGTCACCCTCCTTGCCATGGTGCAGCACGTACTTCCTGAAGGATAAAGGTTTAATGTATGTATCATTCTGGTTACATAATAACTAGCAAACAGATACAAACATTGTTTGGAACTGTTGCGTCTAGTGCAGTCATGGAGGTCTGTTGGGCTCTGGCAGTGGATTGGTATGATGGGGGTTGACGTGACCGGGGTATGTTGGTGTGTGATGAGGGTGCAATAGGCTGTGTGAAGGTGTGGTGTAACAGGTGTGTAATGGTGGGGTTTGTTGAATGTGTATTGGGATGAGTAATGGGTGTGTTTTACAGGTTTCACAGGGGTGTGACAGGGGTGCGACAGTGGTGTGACAGGCGTGTGACAGTGGTGTGACAGGGGTGTGACGGGGTGTGACAGGGGTGTGACATGGCTATGATGGCACTGAAAAGGTTGTGGAATGTTGGTATAACAAGGGAGTGTAATGGGGGTATGACAAGGGGGTGTTAAAGGGATGCAAAGAGGGAGTGTCATGGGGTGTAAAGGATGTATGACAAGGGAGTGTCATGTGGTGTAAAGGGGTATGACATGGGAGCATAATGGGCTATGACAAAGGGATGTCATGGGGTGTAAAGGATGTATGACAAGGGAGTGTCATGTGGTGTAAAGGGGTATGACATGGGAGCATAATGGGCTATGACAAAGGGGTGTGATGGGGTGTAAATGGGCCATGACAAAGGGGTGTGATGGGGTGTAAAGGAGGTATGACAAGGGAGTACAATGGGGTGTTAAGGAAGAATGACAAAGGAGTGTAATGGGGTGTAAAGGGGCTATGACAAGGGGTGTGATGGGGGTGTAAAGGGGCTATGACAAGGGGTGTGATTGGGGTGTAAAGGAGGTATGACAAGGGAGTGTAATGGGGTGTGGCAGGCATGTGTGATGGGTTGTCATGTAACCGATGAGAGAAAATGAGACGAGCCCACAGGACACAGAATGCCAAGAAAGCATACACAATAATTCAACAGTAAAAGCACGAGAGAAGATGATATTGGTTTTGTGATTCTGGTGTCTTTAAGTCAACTATCTTCCCAATAAAATCTGTAACACAACAAGCATATTTCAAAGGTATCCTGTAGTTAAATTCACTGGATGACCTTACCAGTTGACTCCTATAGAGCCCTGACTGTCCAACCAACCTGTTGCTGCCCGCCTCAGAGATCAGCCAATCATCCCTGGACATCATCAGCACCGAACCCAGATTCACTGGCACCTGCACGGAGTGACACCTGTTGGTTGACAGGTGAACCACCTCGATGCTCTGCCTGCGCTCAAGAAGTAACAAATTAAAGCATTCACTGGTGTTGTTGCACATGTTTCACAGGTGGCTCTGTATAAAGAATACAGGCATCCGAAGCTTTTGAACATTCCACCTGGGAGATTGGCAAGATTAGGGGGATTCTCAATAGGGAGTGGTGGTGTCTGTGGTGGCTTCCCAGGAATTGTTTTTAAAGCTAAAAAATACGGCTTCTGGTGCATCCTAATTCAGGATTGTGGAAATTTATTAAACATAATTTTCGCCTGAAATTTCAAGATTTTATGATTGGTACATGCGCAAGTGGTGGCTTAATTAATATTATCATTAATATTATACTTCTGATCATCATTAACATTATACTTCTGATTGGGAGACCTCTGCTGACATTTCCAGGAGGTTTACAGTGTTGGAACAGGTTGATTTCTGTGAGACTCACTAAAGTGAACAGTATTTAAAATAACACCAACAGGGTTAAGAATCCTACCTATTTAGCTTGTAGAACAGCAACGTCCCTTCACTGTCCTCACAATACTCACTACACATCTTGAATGTTCCCTGAAATACAGACATGTCTATAACAATTTGTAATATATTGTTATTTAGCCAAATCAGCTGCTCAAAATAATGTAGCCTGCCTTCCACAAACCCATGCATGTCAAAATAACCAAACATTTGAATAAATAGTAAACTAAATAAAACAAATAATCAATTTGTTACTAAATACAAAACCATTTCCACAAATTCAATCAGTTTAATAGATTAGTTTAATAAATAATTAATAAATTACATTATTAATAAATGACATTATATCATTAGTTAAATAAAAAAAACACCTATAACTGTATAAAAATAGGATCTTTAATGAAGTGATAACATAGATACTAGAATGATGACTTTGCGTGTAACTGGCTCTTACTGCAGGGATGATCAACCTGTGACACAGAACCAGAAGACTGCAAAAACATAGCCAAAAATTATTTGTACAAAGATTTATGATTTATTTATCTGCACCATGAACATATCCCAAACCCGCTTTCAGACTTGCTACAGTGATATATATATATAAGTAAGGCAGAATGAAGTGTAGTTCTGAGATAGAAGACAATGACTGACAGTTAGGACATGAGGTCTACTAACTCGCTCTCGAACCCGTGGACAATACATAGCCCCCAAGTGTCGTATAAATGCAATGGTCTTTTCATTTTATCCCAGAGCCATTCGCATATGGAATATGATTCCATCAAAAATTACCAACATAAAAAACCCAAAATCATTTCAAGAAGCTATTATGGAACTCCCTTTCACCACACCTCCTCACCTAAACTGCCTTTAAAACACAGTGCTCAGCGTAAATTTATCCAGGGTGTGGGTATGGAGACTGTCTATGTGTGCATGTGGCAAGGCAGCGACAGTGTCCATACACACAACCAACCTATTAAAAAATTTCGTTAAACATCCTATACATAAAATAAATAAAACTATCAAATAAAAACCATTTCAGCAACATTAATGATGAATGTACCACCCACAGCGCATGCGCACAGTCCACCACAAACTCCTGCGTTAGCCCAAGTTTGGGCTGTTTGGAGTAAACCACTTGAGACTTGAGATACCTGCGGAGACCTAAAGTTCTGAATGAGTTTCTCTGTGGCTGATTCCAGCAAGGAGCTTGAGTCAATGCGGTTGATCTCTCCTGTCTGCCAGTTCACATTCAGTATGATGTTGCTCTGAAGACAGGAATGTTTGTTAACTCTGCAGCATTCAGAACTTATGGCTTATCAGTTCAAATAGCATGAGAGTAACAGATCATCAGTTCAAATGGCATACAAATAACAGATCATCAGTGCAAATGACATGAGAGTAACAGATCATCAGTGAAATGGCA
Source organism: Lamellibrachia satsuma (assembly GCA_033239005.1). Classification (NCBI taxonomy): domain Eukaryota; kingdom Metazoa; phylum Annelida; class Polychaeta; order Sabellida; family Siboglinidae; genus Lamellibrachia; species Lamellibrachia satsuma. The sequence continues at coordinate 6,424,460 of BSQZ01000006.1, forward strand.
TGTGAATAACAGATCATCAGTTCAAATAGTAAGCGAATAACACATCATCAGTTCAAATGGCATGCAAATAACAGATCATCAATTCAAATGACATGTGAATAACATATCAGTTCAAATGGCATGCAAATAACAGATCATCAGTTCAAATGCCATTCGAATAACAGATCATCAATTCAAAACAAAATGTTTAGTTTGTGCAGTCAGTTCAGCAAGTCTCGCGAGGTTCAATCAGTATATTCCAGTTGGCATGGCAAGCTTATTTCGACCAGGCACAGCCAAACAGTGAAAGTAGATAACCATATGGGTTTGTTTGTGGGTCTTATGGGTTTGTATTACCAGTTTTACAGGTGTGCATCACTCAGGTTTTACAGGTGTGCATCACTCAGGGTTAGCACACATATAGCTACTGAAAACAAATTAACAAGATCTGATAAATATTTTCCTACAAATAAGTGAAACAACACTAACATATTAAATGTTCCTACACATTTCCTATACAGTCACTCACAAATTGAATCCATTTTTAACATATTTGCTAATGGGAAGACTGAACCAATTATCTACCTCATTGTTACTCTATAAACAAAACCTTAAAAAACAACTTACAGATGCCTCATGGACAATGACATTGTGGTCCATAGGAGACGAGAGGGTGGCCAACTTGATCCTGGGACGATAAGGACTGCCTTGCATGGATGGGAAGATGTCATACAGGTCAATGCAGGAGACGTGTCTCTGCCTCACATCAATGGAGTACAGACTGATGGGGTTGTCCGTGGCTACGTGGATGACATCACTGTGGCCTGACTGTCTCTGAGTCGCTGTAACCATCAGGTAATTCATTCAGAAGGTGACACATAATAATGGTTTATTTTATGTTGTTTATTAAAGGCACAACATTGGTGCACTTTGGGGACTTGCAAGTAAGGTTCAGAGTCCAATGTTGTTACCATTATACATCCTTGTGAACCAAGGGGGATATTGTTCACAATTTTGAAATCGCAAATGCACAAAATATATATGTGTCTAGTTGCAATATATTCACTACTTGAGTTTGTACGTAATGATAAAATAAATCAAGTCCTACACACAATGAGTGGTATTCCTGGAATGCTAACAGATGAACTACCTTTGGTGACAGCCACATCCTTGACGATACTTGTCTCATGCAGAGGCAGTGTCCAGTATGCTTCCTGCTCGGAGAACAGGACTGACCGTGCGTCCGTCCTGTCCTGAGTGTATGTGTCCACTCTGACTGTCACTGGCCCCTGGACAGATGAAATGTCACCAGTGATGACACCAACTCTAACTGTTGTCAAAATCAGTGTACTTTCTGACATTATACACTTTGGTAGAGTCATGTGTTATAATTATAGGATATAGGTGAGATAGAGTGGAACTGTCATCAGAACTGGCATTTTAATAATTGACTTGAATAATAAATGTCTCATGGTTGAGTACACAATCACACATATGGCAGACAGGAAGCGAGTCAGACGTGACATGACATTTGTGCATAATATCAGACAGTGTATTTATAGTTTACATTGCCGGATGGAACAATCACACAATTGTAATTTAAATGATTTAATGTTGCAATGAGGTAAACTTCCAGTGGCATGGTCCCACCGTTTTAGCCATTACGCTACACATTCTGAATTGTGAAGGGGCAAAAATAAACATTTTAACTGTCACCTTGACTCGTAGGTGTTTCTCTTCCACTGGACATATCGCCCCACATCCCGACTGGTCAGTCCCTCCCTGGACGTGCCACTGACCAGCAAACTTAAACTCAGGCATTGGGAACCTGCATAGACCACAGTACTTGTCATTTTCATTTACTCACCTCCATTTACTGCTTTACAAACACAGATGAACCAGTATGTATAACAAACATAAAAAAGCAAACAATACTCCTATTAAAGATTATTGTTATAAAGACATAGAAATGGTGTAATATACATAAGGTGATATTCATTGAAACTATATGAACATCATTGAATTAATGTGAATGTGCGATTTGATGATTGCAAAATAGCAACAGATTTCACATTCAAAATTAATAGCGTACTTATTTCAAGTCACCTAAAAATTAAAGGTTTTAAGAGGGAAATGTTGCTGCCAATTAAAGTATTACATATAACTACTTCTACCCCTAAAATATATCAGCAACCAGAAGCATTCATGTAAATTAAAAACTTTTCTATTTTTTCAATATTTTGGAGCCCTGGACGGCAATGTTACTAGTGTAAATAATAACGTAAATGTGATTAAACATGCCTGAATTTACACAAAAATCTTTGACGCACTAAAATCAAGAGGAGTTCTGACACACATGGCTAAAACTGCACTATTACGAAATGGCTGAAACTTATAATACATTAAACATTCGGAGAGCTTCTAAACGACTAGGTGCGAATGTAACTAAGTTGTTGCTATATCAAAACAAAAACACATGCTTCATATTGGAAAACTTTTATTGTAAAAATACATCACATAACCACTGGTATCAGCTGTATACATATATCTGGTGATGTGCAAAACACCATCAGTGTTTTAATAAACTTGTAATTAATTAATCAATAAAACCACAAGAAGTAACTACACTTTCTAAAAAACCTACTGTGTCCTAGTTATCATTAGTAGAGAGTTTATACAAAGTATTACAACGAGACGATAGGATCACAAAATGAGATCACTGCAGATATAGGTTCACTGCACACTTGAATCAACAGTTAGTGAATTCCACCCAGCACATAGTCGCTTACATTTTCAAATCATTCGTGCATTGTTCATTGCACCTGATCTACTTGTTCAACAATCACTGACTAGATCACAAATAGTCATATTCATTTTACCCTACAGTCATTAATGCTACATATCAAGTTTACATAAACCAAAACGACACAAGTTATTTTACCCCACATGATCATGAACGTACATAATGAAATTACAATAATTTGACTTTTTAATCTTTTGACGAATTACGATGAATCTGTAAAAGCTAATGAACAAAGATTTCAGTACACAGGTGTGCTAATAAAACAAGGGCTTACTCTTTGGATAGGTGTACATTCCTGGGGTCAGCCCCCATTGGAATGCCATGTTTGTGCAATGTCCCTATGACTGTGTTTGTCACTTCGGGGTTGTACGAGTCAAAGTCAAAGACGTTCCTCACGACGCTGACCAAACCTTCATTCGGAAACTTCTGCAATCACAACAGAAACAGAGATTGGGAATTATAAAGATAGAGGTATGTATGTTCTTAGCTTATACAGCATGGTACCAAGTCCTTAGGAGTGCTCAAAGTGCTGTACACCAGACATGTTCATCGCAACATCTATGGGAAGCATTCAGCCACAACAACTGCCACAACAACTGCACAAGATTTATCCATTCATTTATATGCCTGAATGAACAAAGTGCTGTCAAGAAAAGTCCAATGTTTTAATTACTATGGTTCTGCCACACAGGATAAAGCAACTGGGCTTTGGCCCTGTCAGATGGCTTGCTTTACAATACATCAGTTCAGTGATGTAACTGTGCGGCTACTATCTCCTTCAATCCAAAGTAACAATTTCAAGAGAGAACATATACTTTAGTTTACTTTGCCATGTAAGATTTCCACCAATGTTACATTTGTATCCAATCAGGTCATATCTTCGATACTCGTGGCATTGAAATATAGATGATGAAATACTTCCTGTACAATTCAACTAAAGTTTTAACAGACCTATCTCATGTCGTTGAAAGAAGGGAAATCAAATAAAAAAATTGCATAATGATGCACTTTTCCCTCATAATACACAATAAATACATTAGTTACTTTATTTATTTTTACCTGCAACATGCTTTAAATGTTGATATGTAATTCTATCTATAAAATTAAGTAGGTCAAAAGTTCAGTTACTGACCTGTAGATGGCGCACCATGTTGACAACTTCTCGTGTGGAATAGGGATACGTTATGAGGCCCTGATCAGCCAAATCACGAAGCTCGCTGAATGCCAGAACAAGTTTACGCAGGATGTCTTCGGGAACATCCGGTCCATACTTCCTCAGCATGTCCATCTCCGACTCAATGTCAGGGTTGTTGACGGCATGGGCGCTGAATATGTCCCCTGGTGAGTGAAAACAAATAATTATTTGAAATAAAATTACGACAATTATGCAAATAAAAAAGTTTAAAAAGTAAACATACAGTGTCACTTTGTTGCTCTAGAAGAGTGCTAACCTCGAAACAACATTACAGCAAAACAACACATGAACACGCCACAAGTTTCACCAGGATGCCATCACCAAAACTATGTAAACTACTTCTCTGCCCAACTCAACTCAACTAATATTTAATTGTGAAATCTAATTGATACAACTCAAGGATGTGACCATTACATTAGCCCAAAAATTAAAAAGATTCTGGCTACAACATCTGAAAAAACTTCTGGTAAATGCTAGTTAAAAATACTTCCCTTTCATCCCATAAATCAGAGTAAGTTATCATGAACGAAAACCTGGGTAAATAGTCTGTTAGCAACAGTCAAAATAAACTAATCATTGAAACGTTGTCATTGAATTATTTTATCACAAAGTCAATAAACATCTGTTGTCCGAAGAAAAAATTATGTGATGCAGGATCTAGGACAAAATCAGCCATGTTACAAGAGTCAAACTGCGACTGCTGCATCACTACTGATTCACTGACCCATGGCACTGAAGAAGTCATTGCCGAGGAAAGGGAATCCTGGTCTGTTCGCCAGCACCACCATTCGGAAGTCAGGGTGCATCACAATGACCGAGTCAGAAGTTGGCGTGTCCGACTCTGGGAAGAAACCAACACCACGGTGAACGAGAGCAAATCTTTACACCATTCAAACACAGTCGTTAACTCAAAGATGGAGTGACCATGGAAGCACTTCAAGTTAACCTGTGCTTAAGTTAAGACCTTTTTCCATGACTAATTAAAAAAAATAATAATATTTGTTTTGCTCTAGAATCTTTTTATTTGGTGATCAAACTGCATAATTTGATTAAACAGGCCATTCCACCTTTGGCTTATTATAAGAGACTAAGCCTAGTTTAGTGAAATAAAATTTAAGACCTTTTATAGGACCATTCTTTTATAATGCCCATTACTAAGACGTTTCTTGGAAATTTCCCATTTTAAGGCCTAAAAATGCAAGATCCAATTTCAAACTTCAAAATTTCGCACACACCCTTATTAGCATAGTGTAGTTGTGTGCTACCTTTTACAATCTTGCGGCCGTCTGCGAGATGCATCTCTCCTGACTCAACAAGCGTTTTGAGGATACATGTGACGTTGGTTGGAGCCTTGTCTGCCTCGTCCACTATGAGGATGTGACCACTCTTGACTGCTCGTACCAGGGGAGAGTCCTCATACACGATCACGCCCTCACGCACAGTCGGTTGCAGCGTCAGTGTCTGCACAGTAGTGTCTCTGTAAGCAGACCAAATGTAATACTCATCAACTTGGCCCACACACACGCATGCGCACGCACATACACACCACACAGATGCACACGCACATACATACCAAACGCATGCACACACACATACACACCAAACACACGCACGCACATACCACATGCACACACATACCACACCCAACAATGCACATGGGTACAAATAATTTTTTTTTACATTTTCTATTTTCAGAATGGTCATCTACTGTGGACTGTATTACCACCCACATGTGAAAACATACATATACACACTCAACATAACTTAATAGAATATACACATGGAGCTTACACACTCAACATAACTTAATATAATACACATGTGGAGCTTACACACTCAACATAACTTAATACACACGTGGAGCTTACACACTCAACATAACTTAATAGAATACACACGTGGAGCTTACACACTCAACATAACTTAATAGAATACACATGTGGAGCTTACACACTCAACATAACTTAATAGAATACACACGTGGAGCTTACACACTCAACATAACTTAATAGAATACACATGTGGAGCTTACACACTCAACATAACTTAATAGAATACACAAGTGGAGCTTACACACTTAACATAATTTAACAGAATACACACATGGAGCTTACGGACGGACACACAGACGGACAGACTGGAGCACTGACCTGTGCAGCTGCAGGTATTCACGTGGTCGGTTGAGCAGGGAGAGGAACCGGTCCACTACCTTGTTCTTCCCCACTCCCTGGTTGCCCACCAGCAGGAGGTGCTCCCCAAGGACAAAGTCCTTCAGCATGTCTTCCATGACAAGCATGTGCTGCAAGACATGTTGATAACCATCCAAATATATCATGAAACTTAGCCACAAGTAACATATTGCAATATTGACAGAGTGACACTGTTGATTCGTCGATACACAAAAGTGTTATCGAATTACATCATACATCATTGCCAAATACAGCTCTGTATCATTAGGTGGCTGACTCCTTCTCAGAGCACTTTACACTTCACCCTCAGCAGACCTGTTTTTTCCAACCCCGGATCAACTTCCCTGGGAAGCATTAAGCCATGCTGCAGATACTACACAAAAGCTAGATAATCACATAACATTATCACTGTATATACCCAGGTACAGACATTTCTCCATTGACCTTGTAAACAACTTACCAGGGTAAGCTAAAATAGAGCAAAACACCTGAATACCATATTGTAAAATTAATTATTCGTTACTGTACATGAGAACTTACCTGGTGGTTGTCATAAAACAGAACATCGGGCACCTTCATCTTGTTCTCCGTCGCATACACTGGTACCTCCGTGGAGCCAATCCGCAAGACTCCATCTTTAACGCCACCTGAGGAGACAAACCAATGTGAACAAATACTGACCTGCCTCGTGTGTGGTTTTTGTTTGGACACAACTGATGGAAACATTTGAGGCAAATGTTATAGAAATACAGCTGTCATAATAGCCAGTTAGCCAAATCCCTGGATTTGACCTCCCACATCAGGCTCGAACCAATTTGAACCACCTGTAGACAGGAATTGGCCATTTCAGAGGTTGCATGCACAACTAGGAATATCAGAAACCGCAGCATGTGAATTCGGTGCAGGGTGGCGAACAGCAGATCACGTCATCTACACCTGCACACAATACGGAGCTCCAAACGGAGAAACTGGCATTGCAGAGCTTATCTGGCAACCCACAAATGGCTGCTTGATGACAAATTTAGGCTGTTGACAAATGCAACAAGAAGACAGCCAATTGATAAATTAGTAATTCAGTTTACATAGTTAAAGTGTTTGAAACTAACAAGAGGCGTAAGGACTGGTCTTTTATTATCAAGCAACAAGAACTTAGTTAATCAGGATATGACATGCTTCTAAATAACTCGGCCATCTCCATATAAGTGGCATAACTGAGACCTCCAGAGTATTTGTACAAGGAGCTGCAGGTTTATCAATTCTGCATGGCAACTTCAGTCACTCCATCCAGCACATTTCAAAATAATCAACAAAACCGAAAAAAATTACACCAGTACTAACATGAGATTGCTGACTCGATGTCTTCAGTGGAAGATGGAGGATGAGGCTTGTTGATTCCAAGGTGCCCTAGTTCCTCCTCCAGGGCATTCCTCGTGAGTCGGGGCAAGAATCTGACAAAAAACCATGAAGATTAAAATAACATAGTAATAATAATACAACCATATTGTTCCCTATAGACGCACAGTGCGCAAGTGCGAAGGCTTGGGTGCACGTCTTTTAGTTCTCAAACATGGCCCGAATCATGATCTGCCGCTATGAGTGAAATCGGCCTCTAAATCAGACTGGTAGCTAATCCGCAGTGTGGCGCCACTGTGAACTATGCGAAGAATGCGGAGCACTTCTAGGGAATGACTCAGGAATCATGTCATTGATCACCGATCTATTTCATAACTAGCACTTCTTTTGTGTGATATATTTTGTCCACTCTACATGTACTTCAAATTGTTTTGATGATGCTAAATAAACTTAATGTAAGCCTACAGTGAGGTGTTGCATTGTTTGCTTTGTGCTGCCGGCTATAATCGCGTTTCACCAGCGCTGTGAAAATATTAACTTAGAGATGAGCAGCCGAACGGTTATTGTTGCGACTTTCGTCTTTCCAAAGGCAAAGCCAGCACCGGCGAAAAACGATTATAGATGGCAGCGCATGTATTTTGTCCAATCTGCATGTGCAACTTGGATGGCTTTGACAATGATGATGTGTAAAATGCTGAGCAGTTTGTTGCAAACGTTGTATCTGCTTTGGACAACGCGACCATCAGTGAAGATTCCGACCCTGAGGACTCTGCAGCTGGACAGCGCTGGACAGCGACACTGAGGTCTGACTGCTCTCCAAGGATTCCAGGTCATTAGTGTGAACTGGTGTGGTTCAGTGATAGGCCAGACATCATGTTTCCTGAATGGAATTTAAATGTTCAGTTTATTGGGACTGAACTGATAGATGTTGACTTGCGGCGAGAAGGCAGCGAAACCAAGGGGATTGTGTCCATCGAGATGTGTGGTAGGCATGAACGTGGGGACGATACGGGAAAGGAGTAGAGGTGGTGGAAATGATAGAAAGAAGGAGACTGGAAGTATTAGCTCCTTGTAGTGAAAAGGGAGCCGAGTGCGTAAGTCTCCCCTGCTGGTACATAGCCTCTCCATAGACAAGACTGTAGCACAACCTCCTCGTGGTACACTGCGGATACTGGGCACCTTGCGGCCCCAGGTGAATGTGCTAGGGATCTCGGAGCAGGTTGGAGCCTTAAAGGTGCAGTGTGCAGGGCCCACTAGCATGTGGACACGTCCAGGTGCTGCATCATTCCAATCCCCAACTATGGGCAAATAGTACTGGGTAGATCACACTCATGTGCCTTGGTAGGCAGGTGATCTAGGATAAAACCGCAGCAGCAGGTCAGCCAGGGCAGCGCTGCTGAGTGGCTAAGATGTCCCAAATATAATGGTACACATATTGTTGAGCGAGAGGGCTACCACGTCCGGGGTAACCGACGCGCCGTCTACCTGGGCTGCGGCGAGAAGGCAGCGAAGACCAAGGGGATTGTCAGGTCGGCAACGATCCAGATGTGAAGTCCGGCTAGGCAGTCTGAACGTGGGGACGATGAGCGGGAAAGGAGTAGAGGTGGTTGAAACGATGGAAAGAAGGAGACTGGAAGTATTATGTATCCAGGAGACTAAGTGGAAGGAGACAGAACAAGGACAATGATGGGAGGGTGCAAGCTACTGCATGAAGGAGGAGATGGAAGAAGTAATGGAGTGGGTGGGCATCATTGTATCCGAAGAGATCAGTAAGACGGTGGTCAGAGTGGATAGATGGAAGGGGCGCATAGTGATGGCATGGCTGATGATTAGGAAACAGATGATGTGTGTTATGTCTGTGTATGGGCCACAGACGGGAAGGACGGAGGCAGAGAAAGAGGAGTTCAGGGATGCTTTGGAGAGGATGATAGGATTGGTGGAGCTGGAGGTGATGTTGTGTATTGCGGGAGACTTCAGTGCCCATGTTGGTGTAGTGGAACCAGGTGAAGAGGAGAGCGTTGGCAGGTATGGATTCGGAGCGAGGAATAGAGAGGGTTGAGCTCTGATGGAGCTGGTGGCGAGAAATGGGTTAGCAGTGGCTAGCTCTTTCTTCCAGAAGCGAGAGAGAGCCACAAGATCACATACAGGAGTGGACAGCACAAGACAGAATTAGATCTAGTGATAGTCCGGAAGCAGCAGCTATGGAAGATTAAAGGATTGTAAAGCTGTGGCTGGAGAGAGCATGTCACGACACAGCACAAGCCAGTGGTGTTCGTTGTGCGTATGCAGAAGAAGAAACAAACTAAGACTGTGGGCCACAGGACCATTAAGTGGTGGAGGTGCAAAGGTCACGTCGCTGTTGAATACAAGGAGCGGATGACGGTTAAGTATGAAGAGCTCAGTGAAGAAGTTGGTGGTTTGGAGGAAGAATGGAAAAAGTACAAAGAAGCATTTGTGGGAGCTGCAGAGGAGCTATGTGGAAGAACATCAGGAAAGGGCGGAATGTCAAGGAGTAGTAACCAAGGATGGTGGACAAGCGAGGTTTCAGAGGCAGTATGTGAAAAGAAGGAAGCTTGGAAAGAAATTGAGAAGACCAAGGAGAGAGGAAATCAACCGGATGCAAGGATGATACACACATACGGGCAGAAGAAGAGAGCGGCAAAAAGAGCTGTTGATAAGGTGAGGAGAGATATGGAAGCAGATGTATATAGCAAGCTAGATGAGGATGGTGGAAAGATGATATACAAAATGGCCCGAGACAGGGATGAGAATAGTAAGGACGTGAAGGGTGGGATGGTGATGAAGGATAGAAATGGGAAGTTAGTGACAGAACAAGAGGCAGTGCTGAAGGTCTGGGAAAGCTACTTCAAGGAGCTACTAAACCAGGAAAGAAATAACAACGATCTGGAATTACCATCATATGTAGAGGGGAAAGTGGAGTTATCTGATATTACGGATACAGAGACGCAAACCGGGATGAAAGGGATGAAGAAGGGAAGAGCACCTGGTATCGATGATATGCGTGTAGAGATGGTAATGGCAGCAGGGGAGAGTGGAATCAGCTGGACAAAGAGGCTACTGAATACATGTATGAGGCAAGGTAAAGTACCAGGACAGGGCTAATAGTCCAAATATAGAAGAAGAAGGGAGATGCGCAAGACCCAGGGAAATACCAAGGAATCACATTTCTAAGTTACATCATGAAGCTGCTAGAGAGGATCCTGGATGTGAGGATCCAAAAGAAAGTAGAGCAAGAATTGGGTGAAGAACAACAAGGATTCAGAAAGGGCAGAGGGATGACTGGTGGGACGTTTGCATTAAGACAAATGGTAGAGAAGAGGTTGGAGATGCAAGGGAGAATGGCAAGGGGGATTGGGGACCTGGAGAAGGCCTATGACACAGTCCCTAGAGAGATGGTGATGGCAACAGTGAGATGGATGGGAGTGCCAGAAGCAGAAGCCAGGATGGTGGAAGCAATGTATGAGAGAACAAAAGGAAGAGTTGTGGTTGGATCAGGGTTGTCAGAAGAGTTTTTAGTTAACATCGGTTTGAGGCAAGGAAGTGCCCTTAGCCCTTTACTGTTTATCATGGTGATGGAAATAATCAGCAGGAAGATCAGCACAAAGGATATTCTCAGGAAGATGATGTATGCAGACGATCTGGCCATAATAGCAGAAAGCAAACAAGACCTACAGGAAGTGTTGGAGGAATGGAAGGGGGTGTTCGAGACGCACGGACTGAGAATGAACCTAGAGAAGACAGAAGTGCTGTGGGTTGGACACCAGAGAGAGGAGTTGAACATCAGGTTGGATGGTAAGGAGATCAAGCAAGTGGATGGCTTTGTGTACCTTGGAGGAATGGTTACGGAGGATGGGAATTCAGTGGCAGAAGTGCGACGTCGGACACAAGTAGGAGCGAATGCTTGGAGAAAGGTAGAGGGAGTCATGTTGGACAAAAAAATTTCAAAAAAGCTGAAAGGGAAAGTCCTGAGAACATGTGTTACACCAGCATGCATGTATGGTCTGGAGACAGTGGCATTGACAGAACAACAACAACAGAAGCTGCAAGTGTGTGAGAATAACTGGGTCGGCGAATAACAAGAACAAAGAGGGTGGACAGAAGAAGGATGAACGACCTAAGGAAAGAGGTTGGGATGCAATGCAGCCTAACAGGAAGATTGGTGAGAAGCAGGATGAGATGGGCAGGCCACTTGGTAAGAATGGATGCAAGCAAACTAGCAAAGAGAGCAGAGGTGGAAAAACATCAAGGACGCAGGAAAAGGGGAAGGCCACAGCTGAGATGGGAGGACTGCGTGAGGAGGGACATGAGAAGATCGGGGGAGGATGAAAGATGGAGAGAGGGAGCAGCCGATAGAAAACTATGGAAAGAAAGAACAGAAAGAGTGGCTCGACAATATTTTACCTGACCCTCACCCCTGTACAGCAGGGAACAAGGAGGAAGAGACTGTACCTGACCCTCACCCCTGTACAGCAGGGAACAAGGAGGAAGAGCAGGTTGAGCAGGCAAATAAACGTACTTCTTTCAGTTCAAATTTAGTTTTCTGTTGATTAACCAACAGTATTTTTTTATTTCAAAAAGGGCAACCACAATTGACATAGATGAACACTTTATTGATTGGTTCTGATGTGATTGTTTATGTAAAGGTAATTGGATACCACTACTACTCCTGAAAAAGGGGATGAGTTTGTATTAGGCAGGGAACAATAAGGTAATATAAACAGTTAAAAGTTCATCAAATCAAACAATTTATGGCTACGATTAAAATGTTGAACTAAGGTGCAAGTGAAATAATATAATGTTGATCAAGAATGCAAGAGGATTGACCACCAGTGTGACACCTTTGTTACTGCGAACCCTACAGATGCCTACCTGGCAAGACAGGCCTTTTGCACAGTGTCATAGACGTTCTCCTGCGGATACTTGGCCAATCTACGAGCAATCCGCAGCAGTTGTCTTGTTGACAGGGACGACGTCAGAGACCTCAACTGTAGCCCACAACAACAGCTGAACACATCTAATATCTCAATCACGTGACTAACAAATTATTGCAGCATAATGTTTTTTCCATCTGATTCCTACTAATTAGGCATATAAAAACATTTATTTATCTAAAAAGGTGGCAATGTGTGATCCAGTATAATTTAGAACTGACTAATAAATTGAAACTTTGAAATAAAAGCAGGATGCCGGAGAGTGTACTTAGACGTTAAGAACCAGACATGTTAATTTACACAGTACTTTTTAGCACCATTAACAATTTCCCAGTACAACAACTTCCTTGTCAATAAATAAGGATTCCCACAAACTAATGTCACAAAGAGAAACTACATTTAGATACATGTGGGGAGCAGTTGTCTAGCGATTGGAGCACTGGAGTGTCGATTGTTTCAATGCTTGGGCAATTTCATTCACCCCACTTTTGGAAAAGACATAAAAGCAGTCGGTCCCTTCTACGTGGTGTCTATGCCAGTCAGTCCCTTCTACGTGGTGTCTATGCCAGTCGGTCCCTTCTACGTGGTGTCTATGCCAGTCGGTCCCTTCTACATGGTGTCTATGCCAGTCGGTCTCTTCTACGTGGTGTCTATGCCAGTCGGGCCCTTCTACGTGGTGTCTATGCCAGTCGGTCCCTTCTACGTGGTGTCTATGTCAGTCGGTCCCTTCTACGTGGTGTCTATGCCAGTCGGGCCATTCTACGTGGTGTCTATGCCAGTCGGTCCCTTCTACGTGGTGTCTATGCCAGTCGGTCCCTTCTACGTGGTGTCTATGCCAGTCGGTCCCTTCTACGTGGTGTCTATGCCAGTCGGTCCCTTCTACGTGGTGTCTATGCCAGTCGGTCCCTTCTACGTGGTGTCTATGCCAGTCGGTCCCTTCTACGTGGTGTCTATGCCAGTCGGTCCCTTCTATGTGGTGTCTATGCCAGTCGGTCCCTTCTATGTGGTGTCTATGCCAGGGGAAATAAAAGATCCATTGCAGGGAAATGGAAAAACCTGTCATGGACTCACAAATGTTAGTGAAGGAAAACTCTGAAAATGAACCACTCCTCTGCCAGCCATAGACAGAGCTGTTTGGATTTAAATGTCATAAGTCATAAATAAAAGCAGGCTCACATTTGAATCATGCGACTCCCTCAGTCGATGAGTCAATCTCATGACAGGCTCAATGTCGTAGGTGCCAGGAACCTGCAAGATACAGAAAAACAACATGTCTGTTTGTTTAGGAAATGACAAATCAGAGGACAAAAGTCACTAGTTCAATATTTTACAACATTTTACTTTCATGTTATTTTTATAGGTCATTAGTTATCGGCCAACATGAAAGCAACTGACTTAGATGTTTGTATTAATTTTGCATTTTAAATTGATGAAGCAGCATTCTAAGCCACTAGACCCACAATCTTAAAGCCACATATGAGCAAACATTTGGAAGTAATAATTACCATATATCTTTTAATTGTTATGGCACGATTACCACTTTGGTGGTTTGACTGGGTTGTTAAGTCAGCAATATTTTTTTCAAAACGGCCTACATTTTTGATGATTTGAAAGCATATAGTTGATCTATTCTGCTATCAATGTGCCAGTACTGCTTTAATACCAAAGAAAGCAAGTTTATAAAATGTTTTATTAATAAGATGCCATAACTCTGGATTCCATATTTGCCAAGAGGTGAATATTGTTAAAAATGTAATCGATAAAATAAAATTAATTGGTATAAAATAGTAATAGTTACATATTAAAAATATTTGATAAAAGCTATATAAGTGTAAACATTATAATTATATAATGTTTACACTTATTTAGCTTTTATCAAATATTTTTAATATGTAACTATTATAATTATATAAGTCTTGGATGATAAAATTTAATAAATTAAGGTAGTAAAGCCACTGCTCTGGGATAAAAGATAGTAATAAATAATATATGATATTGGATTTTACAAATTATAAACTAGAGATCATTTTACAAATAATTTGCGAACAGTCTGATTTAAACAGTTGAAGTGAGTCTGTGATCAGACAGTTGGGCAAATGATTCAAGTACTGTGCACATGCCAGTTTATGGATGACGTTGAGTTCCTCAGTCCAAGACAGCGACCGCATGTTGTGGTACAGAAACATCGTTAGCTGCTCCGAGTTCAACCACTGCTGGTTACTGCTGCCAGCCACGGGGGGCTCTGACAGCGCCATAATGCGGAACGATGGGTGAATCTTAAACACCCCCCTGAAATAACATAAAGTGTTTTTATATTATCACAATTAAAGCTACAATTAATTTTCTTGCTAGTTCTATGTTCGACTCAGTTTGTGAAAAATCCAACCTATCTAGTATCGACTATGAAATGCTAGCTCATTTGTGCATATCTTATTTAGTTTCAATTCAATTATCTGACGAAATGTTAAATTAATTTTGGGTCGGTTGAACTGAAATGCTGCAGAAAAATCACGTGTTACCTGTTTGTCATATCTTCGTCTGTCAGTTTATTTTCTTCCTTGATCTTGTCATATCGGTCATGTCGCAATAACCTTGTACCATCAAATAATGATAGCTCCCGGTCGTGAATCAACCTGAAAACACCTTGCAACAGTTATTTTGGTAAAAGTAATATTGGTTAACGTCATGTCTGCAAAAACTGACAGATAAACTAGATTTGGTTTTAATTAAGTGAATGGTACCAAAACAAAAAAATGCACTTTTGCAGCATGGTTGATAAAACATTAATTATAAATTCAAAATAAAATTCTTACTGAACAGTTACATTTATTAATTATTTATTTACATAGATAAAATATTTCACTGCGTTTTACTTGTACTAATTTCAGATGTTTGCACATTACTAAGTATAAAATTGTACAATTTTATGATGATTTAATAGTTACACCAATGTACAGCACCCCAGAAGAATGATTTGCATATGGGTGTGATGGGACGCTATATAAAGTATTATTATTAACATGGCGTCCACCCTTTAGCTGTTTTTCACACATCTCGGTGATTACCTGTGTAGGACGGCAAAGGTGCCTGGATTGATTCTATGGACACCGTCCAGTACGGCTATACTGCCGTCCAGAGCGGCCTTGACCAGTGGAGATGGCTGCCAGGCAGTGTCTCCATTCGGCCGTGTGATTCTCTGTTGCAGCAAGTCTCTGGCACCCATATCCTGGTCAGTTTCAAACCACAAACAACTGGTCAGTTTCAAGACCACAAACAACTTGTCAGCTTCAACCCCAGAAACAACTGGTCAGATTCAAACCCACAAACTACTGGTCAGTTTCTACACCACAAACAACTGGCCAGTTTCAACTCCCACAAACTACCGATCAGTTTCAACCTCCAAACTACTGGTCACTTTCTACCCCAAAATTACTGGTCAGTTTCAACCCCCAAACTACTGGTCAGTTTCTACCCCAAAATACTGGTCAGTTTCAACCCAACAAACAACTGGTTATTTTCAACCCCACAAACTGGTTAGTTTCAAACCCAACAAACTACTGGTCAATTTCAACCCCACAAACAAATGGTCAGTTTCAACCCCACAAACAATTGGTCAGTTTCAACCCAACAAACAACTGGTTAGTTTCAACCCCAACAAACTATTGGTCAGTTTCAACCCAACATACAATTGGTCAGTTTCAACCCCAACAAACCATTGATCAGTTTCAACCTAATGTACAATTGGTCAGTTTCAACCCCACAAACAACTGGTCAGTTTCAACCCAACAAACAACTGGTTAGTTTCACCCCAACAAACTATTGGTCAGTTTCACCCAACGTACAATTGGTCAGTTTCAACTCAGCAAACAACTGGTCAGTTTCAACCCCACAAACAACTGTTTAGTTTCAACCCCACAAACAACTGGTTAGTTTCAACCCCAACATACTACTGGTCAGTTTCACCCAACGTACAATTGGTCAGTTTCAACTCAGCAAACAACTGGTCAGTTTCAACCCCACAAACAACTGTTTAGTTTCAACCCCACAAACAACTGGTTAGTTTCAACCCCAACAAACTATTGGTCAGTTTCAACCCAACATACAATTGGTCAGTTTCAACCCCAACAAACTATTGATCAGTTTCAACCTAACGTATAATTGGTCAGTTTCAACCCCACAAACAACTGGTCTGTTTCAACCTAACAAACGACTGGTTAGTTTCAACCCCAACAAACTATTGGTCAATTTCACCCAACGTATAATTGGTCAGTTTCAACTCAGTTTCAAACCCACAAGCAACTGGTCAATTTCAACCCCACAAACTACTGATCAATTTCAACCCCAACAATCTATGGGTCAGTTTCAACCCCACAAACTACTGATCCGTTTCAACCCGAACAAACTACTGGTCAGTTTCAACCCCACAAACAACTGGTCAGTTTCAACCCAACAAACAACTGGTCAGTTTCAACCCAACAAACAACAGATTAGTTTCAACCCCACAAACAACTGGCCAGTTTCAACCCCACAAACAACTAGTCAGTTTAGACCCAAAAAATAACTGGTTAGTTTCAACCCAACAAATAACTGGTTAGTTTCAACTCCAACAAACTATTGTTCAGTTTCATCCTCATAAACAACTGGCCAGTTTCAACCCCACAAGCAACTGGTCAGTTTCAACCCCACAAACAACTGCTTAGTTTCAACCCCACAAACAACTGGTTAGTTTCAACCCCAACAAACTATTGGTCAGTTTCAACCCAACATACAATTGGTCAGTTTCAAGTCCGCAAACAACTGGTCAGTGTCAAATTCACAAACAACTGGTCAGTTCCAAACCCAATGAACTACTGGTCAGTTCCAACCTCAAAAATTACTGGTCAGTTTCAACCCCACAAACAACTGGTCAGTTTCAATCCCTATAAACCATCCACTTGTACTTCTGAATTAAGACTGATATTTAGACTATCCAGTATTTTGAACGTTTACATAAAAATAGTGGCTAATAAGCAACATTACACGTTTTCCTAAAATAAATAATAGTGATAATAGAAAAATACGAAATGTGACATGCAAACAAACCTGGTAGAGCATGATTGGCTCCAGGTGATACCCCAGTAATTCAGCAAACTGCCTGGCAATAACACTCTTGCCACAACCCTGAAGCATGAAAGAAACAGAAACATAAGACATAGCATAACACATAGTGTTAGCTCTTATAAGAGCAAACTGACTGACCAACTTGGGAGTTTTTGATGTGGCTTTCAGTCGAACATTTATATTACTTGTAAACAGACAAAGTATAAATCATGACCTGCACCTTAACTGCATTAAATTTCAGACTTTCACATTACTATAATCAACACTTTCTGTCATAACCCTGTTATGCAACTAGTAATTCCCCATAAACTATGAAGTGGCCACAAAGGAAGTTACTACAGCATAATACGCTAAGACCAATTAAATGTAACAGTTTTAGTTAGTTTAGCTAAACAGAGAGGCAGATGACTGGGCGTCTGGAGAAGTTTAGCTAAACAGAGAGGCAGACGACTGGGTGCCTGGTGAAGTTTAGCTAAACAGAGAGGCAGGCGACTGGGCGCCTGGATAAGTTTAGCTAAACAGAGAGGCAGACGACTGGGCGCCTGGAGAAGTTTAGCTAAACAGAGAGGCAGACGACTGGGCGCCTGGAGAAGTTTAGCTAAACAGAGAGGCAGATGACTGGGCGCCTGGAGAAGTTTAGCTAAATAGAGAGGCAGACGACTGGGCGCCTGGAGAAGGACTGTTGAAAAAGAAATGAAGACGGTTGGAAAGACCTGGATAGAACTCAGCTGGCTAGCCCAAGACCGTGCTGGCCCGAGAAGATTTGTTGGCACCTTGTGTCCCAGTGGGAGAGAAAATGACTAACACTCAGAGGGTGTTATTTCACTTTACATTTTTACACAGGTAATTAGATTTACAAATTTGCATAAACTACATTACATAGTGGGCATAATGAATTCCAGCAACTGATTCCAGAATTGAGATACAGCTGCAAAACACCCCAGATAAGAAGTGGGCAGACACCACTGAAGGTTTTTAATATTTGAAATATTTTGACAGCTATCTACCAGAGATGGGTCACTTATAGGCTAAACACTTTTTGAATCTCAGTAAGCCAATGGCTTCCTTGTCCATTTGCATGCCACCTGGAGTATGTAGCTTTGGATGGCAATCTTGTTACAATGTAATACAAAAAGAACGTTGTCTTTTGAGCTGAAATCCTCAGCAGGACATCAAAAGAAAAAGGTTGGCCAGTATCAAATTAGTTTACATTATGACGTCGTCAGCTGTTGAACGAGTATGCTGAACAGCTAAGGGGGTAAGCGATGACAAAAAGGTGGGTCTTTAGATGATGCGAGAATTCTATTATATTTCCTGCAGACTGAAGTGACACTTTACGCTAACAGGGAGCAAGTTCCGTGGAGCTAAATTAATCTGATCTAAAAAAATTGAATTTCAACTCACTGGTGGTCCTATGACACAGAAGTCCTTCGCCATGTGCGACTCCATCATGTCTGTAAGCAGCTGGTCATGATAGTGAGTGTTCACGTAGTGACCATTGGTCAAACCGGCTGGATGTAATGTTCCAGCAGCTAAATGTAGTTTGTGTGTGTGGCGTCCATGTCTCACTTGGACAGTGGCCTGATTGTCTCCGGACAGTCGGACTTCGGTCACAAGACAACCGACATAGTTTGTGTCATCCTCCAGCAGGTCGAAAGACTGTAAATGTCAAGTGTCATTATTACTACCTACTTGTGACAAACTAACAAAGTGAAACTTGCAAAGTGACCAACTGTTAAGTTATTATTACGAATGACCATCACACGGGAATGTATTATTACTAATGACCATCACACGGGAATGTATTATGTTGCAGCCATTTTTGACCTCAGTATTATTTTTCACCATTTGAAAGGTATTGCTCAAGTTTTACTGGTGAACTGATAAGGTCATTTGATACCCAGCAAGGAATTATCAGATGTCACAAAACCTGCCTTGAGTGCATCCATAACTGCGGTCTGACCCTCTTTTCCCAGCATCACATCATAAGGATAGAGCCTCTGTAGCAGCCGTTGGGTCGACACCGAGGGGACAGCCGTCTGTGGAAGACAGAGAGACAGTTCAAAGTATACCCCACAGTAAGAGCCAAGATATCCTGGCAATTGTGATGGTGTGTTACAGAAATGTTGCAGCACTAAAAAAGTAGTTAATTTGACTGCATTATACATTCCCTGTATTTTATCTATGTGTTAACTGCACAAGTGCATTTATTTAGTAATATGTATTTTCTAGTTTTCAATCTGCGATATCAACTACTATCGAACAGTCTTAACTGAATAAGGTTGTTATTATCATTAGTAATAATTATGAAGTGTTATCTATAATAATTCACATAAATTTGAAGATATTACTACTATTAAAGATTATTATTAAAGATCCATCTGAAATTCAATTGTTTCACTTGTCTCATTTCAGATTCAAAAATGTTAACTATATCCACTGTGGCATGCCAGCTCATTTGTACAAATCTGAAATTTGTTACTTAATTTTGGTAACGTTATAAAAAAAATTATTTTTGACTGGGTCTGGTCAAAATTCAGCAACTCAGTCCGGCTTTATGTACTATAACATAAGGCTATTTATACTTTCATAAATTACCAAATCTAACGATCAAAGTCAGTTCTTTCATTGATTAAAAATGTCTGTACTCTTTTGTTAAAACCAGCTGCACGTATCACTGTTTACACAGCATAAATGTGAACATCAACGAACCCGATACACGATGGGCTAAATCAACTGAGCAGGGAATTTTAATACGTACCAATATTTTAATAATGGCATGTAGATTATCCAATGGGAAGTCAGGAAGACCAAGAGTTTTTGCTTCATCTGATTTCAGCGTCAAAGCAAAGGAAAGTATCTGTGACAATCTACAAGTGTAAACATGGAAGTGAAAGTATGTCTTGTGCATAGCTACAACAGATGAATAGAACAAATGAGGAATTCGTTCGTAAAATGGATTAACTGTTAAAATCACATAAACTGAGTTAAGAGTGGTTTTGAGCTGCCATAGAGTTGATAATGGCGGAGGTAAAAGAAAGCTTCCATAGAGTTGATAATGGCGGAGGTAAAAGAAAGCTTCCATAGAGTTGATAATGGCGGAGGTAAAAGAAAGCTTCCATAGAGTTGATAATGGCGGAGGTAAAAGAAAACTTCCATAGAGTTGATAATGGCGGAGGTAAAAGAAAGCTGCCATACAGTTGATAATGGCGGAGGTAAAAGAAAGCTTCCATAGAGTTGATAATGGCGGAGGTAAAAGAAAGCTTCCATAGAGTTGATAATGCGGAGGTAAGAAAGCTTCCATAGAGTTGATAATGGCGGAGGTAAAAGAAAGCTTCCATAGAGTTGATATGAGGTAAAGAAAGCTTCCATAGATGAGGTAAAGAAAGCTTCCATAGAGTTGATAATGGCGGAGGTAAAAGAAAGCTTCCATAGAGTTGATAATGGCGGAGGTAAAAGAAAGCTTCCATAGAGTTGATAATGGCGGAGGTAAAAGAAAGCTTCCATAGAGTTGATAATGGCGGAGGTAAAAGAAAGCTTCCATAGAGTTGATAATGGCGGAGGTAAGAAAGCTCCATAGAGTTGATAATGGCGGAGGTAAAGAAAGCTTCCATAGAGTTGATAATGGCGGAGGTAAAGAAAGCTTCCATAGAGTTGAGGTAAGCTCAGAGTTGATAATGGCGGGTAAAGAAAGCTCCATAGAGTTGATAATGGCGGAGGTAAAAGAAAGCTTCCATAGAGTTGATAATGGCGGAGGTAAAGAAAGCTCCATAGAGTTGATATCGAGGTAAAAAGCTCCAGAGAATGGCGAGTAAAACATAGAGTTGATAATGGCGGAGGTAAAAAGTCCATAGAGTTGATAATGGCGGAGGTAAAAAGCTCCATAGAGTTGATAATGGCGGAGGTAAAAAGCTCATAGAGTTGATAATGGCGGAGGTAAGAAAGCTCCATAGAGTTGATAATGAGGTAAAAAGCTCCATAGAGTTGATAATGGCGGAGGTAAAGAAAGCTTCCATAGAGTTGATAATGGCGGAGGTAAAAGAAAGCTTCCATAGAGTTGATAATGGCGGAGGTAAAAGAAAGCTTCCATAGAGTTGATAATGGCGGAGGTAAAAGAAAGCTGCCATAGAGTTGATAATGGCGGAGGTAAAAAAGCTTCCATAGAGTTGATAATGGCGGAGGTAAAGAAAGCTGCCATAGAGTTGATAATGGGGAGGTAAAAAGCTTCCATAGAGTTGATAATGGCGGAGGTAAAGAAAGCTGCCATAGAGTTGATAATGGCGGAGGTAAAAGAAAGCTCCATAGAGTTGATAATGGCGGAGGTAGAAAGCTCCATAGAGTTGATTGAGGAAGAAAGCTCCATAGAGTTGATAATGATGAGGGAAGCTTCCATAGAGTTGAAAGCGGAGGTAAAAAGCTTCCATAGAGTTGATAATGGCGGAGGTAAAGAAAGCTTCCATAGAGTTGATAATGGCGGAGGTAAAAGAAAGCTTCCATAGAGTTGATAATGGCGGAGGTAAAAGAAAGCTTCCATAGAGTTGATAATGGCGGAGGTAAAAGAAAGCTTCCATAGAGTTGATAATGGCGGAGGTAAAAGAAAGCTGCCATAGAGTTGATAATGGCGGAGGTAAAAGAAAGCTTCCATAGAGTTGATAATGGCGGAGGTAAAAGAAAGCTCCATAGAGTTGATAATGGCGGAGGTAAAAGAAAGCCCATAAGTTGATAATGGCGGAGGTAAAAGAAAGCTCCATAGAGTTGATAATGGCGAGGTAAAAGAAAGCTCCATAGAGTTGATAATGGCGGAGGTAAAGAAAGCTGCCATAGAGTTGATAATGGCGGAGGTAAAAGAAAGCTTCCATAGAGTTGATAATGGCGGAGGTAAAAGAAAGCTGCCATAGAGTTGATAATGGCGGAGGTAAAAGAAAGCTTCCATAGAGTTGATAATGGCGGAGGTAAAAGAAAGCTGCCATAGAGTTGATAATGGCGGAGGTAAAAGAAAGCTTCCATAGAGTTGATAATGGCGGAGGTAAAAGAAAGCTTCCATAGAGTTGATAATGGCGGAGGTAAAAGAAAGCTTCCATAGAGTTGATAATGGCGGAGGTAAAAGAAAGCTTCCATAGAGTTGATAATGGCGGAGGTAAAAGAAAGCTTCCATAGAGTTGATAATGGCGGAGGTAAAAGAAAGCTTCCATAGAGTTGATAATGGCGGAGGTAAAAGAAAGCTTCCATAGAGTTGATAATGGCGGAGGTAAAAGAAAGCTGCCATACAGTTGATAATGGCGGAGGTAAAAGAAAGCTTCCATAGAGTTGATAATGGCGGAGGTACAAGAAAAGCACATTGTACACCATGCTATTGACTGATGAAATAACAGTCTTCCTATCTACCACTTAACAGCATGCAACAGGAACACGATTTATCTTGAAACGCACAAAATGATTATAATATGTTTTGTGGATAAACACATCAAATTATCAGTTGACTGTCTAAATGCTAGCAGCGTGAACATATTATAAAATAGAACTGAGAGATATCTGAGAAGACAGAGGTCACACATGGATGAACGAAGGCAGAGGTCACACATGGATGAACGAAGGCAGAGGTCACACATGGATGAACGAAGGCAGAGGTCACACATGGATGAACGAAGGCAGAGGTCACACATGAATGAACAATTGTTGGACACTGGATAAGTCAATGGCTTCTTGTTAAATCTACCATGGTGATACCAGACCTGTTTTATCATCTTTATATAATGTCTACGAGCTTTATATGTTAAAAGGTACCTGTCTGGTGGGACTCCGTGTGCTATTGCATTCAACACTTCCAGGTGGTCCTGCAAAATTAAACTTCATCAATAGAGATTTTCTAATACACCATGCCCCATTTAGCTATTAAATTTGTGATGTTCAATCTGTACTGACAAGCTTCAGTATCATCATCAACTAAGATATTTTAGTGTTCGAGTGATTATAAATAAACTGTTTGCAAAACACTAACACATGTAGTAATTCACATATATAATGTAGCGTAACATGCTACCGTAATAAACATAATTATCGATAACATAGAATCACTTGGCGAGAACACGTCGTTACGGATGATAACAATCCAATGCTCCAAAAGTCACTTCCGGTACATCTGTCCTTGTAGACGTCGGCGCCACAGAACCTCCCCCCAGAGCTTGAGTACGGGTTCAAGGTCGATATCGAACTGGTACCCGTACAACTCGGCCACCTCTAGTAGTAGGTAGCTGTGGTGGAAGAGCTCCTATAATATCAGTGTCTAGGAACGCCGGTTTCAGTCGGTCAATGGATACAGTTTCATATCGGCCGTTGTAATCCAAGACGAAGAACTTCTCGTTCCGTTGAAGGATGAGAAATGGGCCATCGTACGGTCGCTGCAGAGGGGTGCGATGTGCATCATGTCGAACGAATACGTGTGTCGCTGATGTCAACGCAGTGGGAACAGCAGTTCTGTGTGAACCATGATGTTCTGGAATGGTAGGTCGCAAATCTCGCATAGCAGTGCGCAGACGTGGGAGGAACGCGGCTGGATCGTCTACGTGTCCAGCGGGTAGTTGTTCGAAGAACTGTCCAGGTAAACGCAGTGGCATACCAAACACTAGTTCGGCCGAGGAACATCCTAGATCTTCCTTCACAGCAGCACGTATCCCGAGTAGAACTGTCGGAAGCACCAAGATCCAACAGTTAGCAGCTGCTTCGAGACGACTTTTCAGTGATGACTTGAGTTGACGATGGAATCTCTCGACCATGCCGTTGGCTTGCGGGTGATAAGATGTCGTTCGAACACGAGTGCATGCCATGATTTTCATTAGCTCCGTCCAGAGATTGGACTCAAACTGTCGTCCTCTATCCGAAATGATTGTCGACGGAACCCCGAATCGTGAGATCCATTGGTCGAGAAGAGCGCGAGCACAACATTCAGCAGTTGCATTGACCATTGGTATAGCTTCGGGCCAACGGGTGAAGCGATCCACCACTGTGAACAGGTAATTATATCCCTGCGAATGAGGAAGTGGGCCTACAATGTCAACATGAATTGCATCAAAACGGCGATCGGGAATGTCAATCTTGTGAACAGGAGAAGCGATGTGTCGCTGAATCTTCGACTGTTGACATGAACAGCAGTTCCGCGCCCACTGCGTAACCTCTCGATTGAGACCATGCCACACGAATCTGGCAGAAACCAGACGTTTGGTTGCTTTGCCACCAGGATGAGAAAGATTGTGCAACTGATCGAAAATGTCTCGACGTAAGACACGTGGCACAACAGGTCGAGCATATCCTTGCGAGATATCACACAACAGCGTATCAGTTGAATCGAGAAGTGGCAGATCTACGAGTTGCAACCCAGTGATAGCCGTATGATAGGCCGGCATTTCGTTGTCTTCTCGTTGTAACTGTGCCATTCTTTCGTAGTCGACTGCAGACGATGTAATGGCATTATTCTGATCACACAGTTCAGCTCTGGAGAGTGTATCAGCAACCACGTTGTCTTCTCCTTTGAGATATCTGAGATCGGTAGTGAATTCAGCAATGTACGATAGGTGGCGCGTCTGTCGAGGCGAATGTTTGTCAGAGGGGTTGCTGATGGCGTAGGTCAACGGTTTATAATCTGTGTTGACATGAAACTTTCGCCCTTCTACAAAGTATCTGAAGTGGCGAAGAGATAGATACACACGGCCAACAGTTCACGGTCGAATGTACTGTAGCGAGTCTCTGGTGGTTTGAGCTTTCTTGAGAAGAAGGAAATGGGTCGCCATTGTCCACGAACCAGTTGAGAAAGCACCGCTCCCACAGCAACGTCAGATGCATCAGAAGTAATGCTGGTTGGTGCATCATGATGGGGATGAGTGAGCATCGTTGCATCGGCCAACGCTCGTTTGCTTGCCTCAAAAGCAGTCTCACATTCCTCTGTCCATGTGATGTCCTTCTTTGTAGCAGTTGACCTCTTTTCATCTGTATCGTCTGCTGACAACAGTCGATGAAGAGGGTGCAAGATCTGCGCGCAACGTGGTATAAAGCGGTGGTAGAAGTTGACGAGACCGAGAAATTCTCGAAGTGAACGCGTGTTGGTCGGTCTAGGGAATTCTCTCACCGTCAGAACTCTGTCTGGCAGGGGGAGGCACCTGACGAGTCAATGTTATGTCCCAAAAATTCCAGACTTGTCGCGCCAAATTCACACTTAGCCGGATTCAGAACCACGTTATGCTCAGCTAACGTTTCAAAGAGGCGACGTAGATGTTCTCTGTGTTCAACCTCTGATCTGCTGGCTATCAGGATATCGTCTAAATACACGAAGATGAAGTCAAATTCACGACATACATCGTCCATGAATCTTTGGAATGTCTGTGCAGCATTCCGCAGACCATATGGCATTCTTACGTATTCGAACAACCCGAATGGTGTGATTATCGCTGTCTTTTGGATATCCTCAGCCGCCACTGGAATCTGATGATATGCGCGAACGAGATCAACTTTGGAGAATATTCTCGCTCCTGCCAGTTTCGCTGTAAAGTCTTGTAGATGTGGGATCGGGTAGCGGTCAGGGACTGTGATGTCGTTAAGAGCGCGATAGTCACCACATGGACGCCATTGTCCAACTCCTTTCTTGGGGACCATGTGTAGAGGAGAAGACCACGCACTGGACGATCTTCTAATCACTCCCATGTCTAACATCGTTTCAAACTCGCGTTTAGCAATCGTCAACTTTTCAGGTGCCAGGCGACGAGCCTTGGCGAAGACAGGACGACCTTTGGTTTCGATAGAGTGCGATACATGAAGCTTTGAGCGTGTTGTGGCAAAGTCTGTTCGCGTAAGAGACGGGAAATCAGTCAGAATGGTTTCATATTCTGATGGTGATTTGAGGAAATGCAGTCGGAGAGGTTGTAGTGCTGTAGTTTGAAGAGACACGTGTGCAAACGATGCAGCTTCTATTATACGGTTGTTCTTCATGTCTACAACGATTCCATTGGAGCGAAGAAAATCAGCACCAATGAGCGCCATGCGTACGTCTGCAATTTGGAATTTCCAGGTGTAGTTACGTTGAAATCCAATGTCAAGGGAGATGTTTCGTTCTCCATATACTGCAATTCTCGAACCATTGGCTGCTACCAACGGTTGACCTTGTTTACTCTCGAGTTTTTCGCGACTTGTTGCTGGAAAAATGCTGACCTCTGCACCCGTGTCGATCAAAAAACGCGTTTTGGATGCATGATCGGTGAGGTAAAGTAGGCGAGAAACATGGCTGCATCCACTATTCGCCACTAGTGGGCAGCTTTGGCTTTTCCCGACCAAGAACACGGCGATCGACATTTACGAGCTTTGGTACCGAACTTAGCATGAAACCAACACAGTTGGTTGTCACTGGTATGTCGAGGTACGTTCTGTTGCTCTACTTGGTTCCGCAGTCTTGCATTTTCTCTTCTGAGTGAGTCGATTTCGAGGAGTGTTTCTGAAGACAGAGAAGACAGTGAAGGTTTTTGCGTAGAGGTATCCGCTTCAAGGGTGTTACAATTCACTCGGTTGCCCACAGCCATCATGACATCTGCTTGTGTTGCCAATTCAGTCAGTGGAACGTTGGCACGCGTGGCCAAAGCTACTTGAACGTGATCTGGGAGACGAGTGAGGAATAAACGACGAAAAACGATGTCGTTTAACGCTGCGGCTCCAGTGCCTCTCAGTCTTTGCATTTGACGAAGTAAAGATGATGGTTTTTGATCTCCTAGAGAGACGCCAGTTAACAGCCGATCCATCTTTTCTTCTTCTGTAACACCCAGGCGTGTAATGAGAGCGTTTTTGAGAGCATCATATTGATTCTCAGCTGGCGGTTCGAGAATCACATCTTCTATTTCAGCTGCGACTGATGGAGCTAGCGCACCGATGATGTGACCGAACTTGGTCTCTTGTTGTGTTATGCGCATTGCCGTAAATTGTCCTTCAATTTGTGCAAACCACAATCGCGGATTTTCCGTCCAGAAGGGAGGAATTTTTATGCTCACAGCGTTAGTGAACGTCGCTTCGGCCATGATGTTTTGTAATCACGTCAGGGTCACCAATTTAGTGTTCGAGTGATTATAAATAAACTGTTTGCAAAACACTAAAAGTCGTTTGTTGTGATCAACGAAATATCAATAGAAAAGAACACAACACATGTAGTAATTCACATATATAATGTAGCGTAACATGCTACCGTAATAAACATAACTATCGATAACATAGAATCACTTGGCGAGAACACGTCGTTACGGATGATAACAATCCAATGCTCCAAAAGTCACTTCCGGTACATCTGTCCTTGTAGACGTCGGCGCCACAATATATATTTTTTTACACATGTGATTATTAATATGTTTAAACTTGGTGCATCTGTTACACATTTTAGGCTGATGTAGATTTAACATTAAACACATGTGAATTGCCTAGTGAATGCAGAGAACATTATTTTTCCTTGATGCACCACCTAGTGGATACCATGGACAGTGTCATTTTTAAATTCTATATGAGTAGTGTAGGCATTGCAACGTATATGTGAAAGGTGAATAAAAAGATACCTTGAAAGGCAGTGGGTCAACATTCATGGCCTGAAACCTTGACCGGAGGGGAGGGTCAAGGGGGTTTCCTTGGTAACGGGGTACAGGAAGTCCAAGGGCAATGACCCGGAAGTCTTCGCTAACTCGCACCAACTTCCAGGCATCCAGCTCTTCCTGGCTATGATCCTAGAAATGTGTCAAAAATATACACCACTGGGATGCAGTACTTCTTCTAATTACTTCCCCCGACCCCAGCCTTACATCGACACCAGAGGCTGCGGTATGGTTATTACACATTACTTGTCGCTGTTGGAGAATAAAAGCAACAGAAGTGCATCTTGATTTGCTCCATGTGGCTGGATGGATACGAGTCTATAACTAACTTCTAACACACCAAAATGGACTTTTGTTGTGTTGATTCTTCAACAACATCTGTCGAGAAAACACAACAATGAAAGATCATTTTTGTGTCTTAGACGTTTAGTGTAATAGACTCATATCCAATCAAAAACATGGTGCATAGAAGTTTAGTATAATAGAC
Organism: Lamellibrachia satsuma; assembly: GCA_033239005.1. NCBI lineage: Eukaryota > Metazoa > Annelida > Polychaeta > Sabellida > Siboglinidae > Lamellibrachia > Lamellibrachia satsuma. The sequence continues at coordinate 6,453,125 of BSQZ01000006.1, forward strand.
TCATATATCCAATCAACAACATGGTGCATAGAAGTTTAGTGTAATAGACTCACATCCAATCAACCACATGGTGCATAGAAGTTTAGTGTAATAGACTCATATCCAATCAACAACATGGTGCAGCTCAAAATGGACTTCCATTGTTTTGACTCTTCAACAGCATTATGAAGAATGGAGCTATCATCACGTCTCTCCTAAAGGTACAAAGTCCAGTTGGTTTTTGTCTGTAAAAACATTTGATATAGCATAAACCATACTGAATTCCAACATCTTCGCTGCCCAAATGAATTTTTCAAAAATAATTTAACCATTATCTATTTATAAATATTGACCATGTAATTATCCGGACAATAACTAGCCACAGCAGCTAGGGGCAGCACCAGGTGTGCCCTGGTTAACTGGGAGAGGCACAATATGTACCCTACATAACTGGGGTGACACTCTACAGTGGACTTCACTAAATAGAATAATTCTGGGCCAGAGCAATTTGATTCTGTCAAGTGATCTTCCAAGAAAACAATGTGCTCAGAATTATGTGAAAATGAATGTACGTCGAACAGTTGAGTTTTATGCCATCCAAACTGAATTACTTAATTTAGTAATGTAAATCTCGCTATGACTTGTCTGCATTGCAATGGTTGCATTGAATAATGTTTCAGTTCATGTCATGTTTTATTGTGTCACTTTTCACATGAAAAACACTGATCTATAGCCAAAAAGCCTCGGTGTTTTCCTGGAAAACCAGCTAAAACTTACAATGTCTTGTTTTTCATGTATCTGATTCTACTAAACGGAGGACATGATTCTGTGCAGCACTACATTTCAACACAGGGGAAATAATTCCGTCCAAACCATTTTATTCTACTAAACAGCTAAAGTTGTACCTTGAGTAGTTTATCGTAGCGGTCAGCGGCCATGAGGAAGCGGCCATCATCCAGCTGCATCTCTCTATTCTCCAGCAGATTGTTGAGTACTGGCAGCACGTTCCTCTCGGCCTTCTCTATGCCCTCTAACACCAGCACTCGCCCCTCGAGGGCCGCCTTCACTGCCGCCTGCAGCACAGACAGCTCACATTGACAAACCATCAGTTTATATAAACTCTACCTACTCCAACATCTTCACTGTACAAACATGTTTTAATGATCAACAGTTTTTTAAATATAATTTGACAGTTAACTCTCTACGAATATCAACTTTGATGTTCAGCAGGGGTATCCTAATAGCCAGACCAGAGCGGACGGATTATATCTACGTGGCTCCTCCCAGAACAGACTGGTAGCACTTGGCAGAGCCATGTGGCTACAGTCATTACAAAAATACAAACAATTAACAAAACAAACATATTTCCATATCGTAGCAGTAATGAATATTTGAAATAAGAATGTTGTCCCCATTCAGCAGGCAGTATGTAAACATTGTGATTCGAATTGAATCAATGCAATATGCATGGCTATAACCATGGTAACCAGATAATCTTAGAAATGCTGATGGGGTGGCTTTGTGGGAAACCCCATTAGAAATTGAAATTCTGTGTGATTTGTTTCTAATAAATAACATCAGATTGTGCAATGAAGTAATTTGGCTGAACTAATAGTAATATTTTTGTAAAAAATGCAATATTTACCATTACTGTTTATTTAAATATATATAAAAACGTTGGAAAACTTTAAGGAGAGTGTGCGCAAAAGATTTTTTACCATAATGAGATTGGCTGACGGATGGAAAGCATGTTGTTGTTATACCTGTACAACTGGTACCCTATGCTAGCACTGCTGGTGGCCATATGGCATCAGATTTCGCTAAACAAAAGTCACCCATTTGAGCCAATTTGGCCAACAGCATTTTTTGGAAAAGCATGCAGAATACATGTTGTTTTCTTGTACATTAAACATTTAAAAAAAATTAATTTGTATCAGACAAAAAAAATGGGGGCTTTAGCCAAAACGGCAAATCAGTTTACAACAATCAGTTTACCTGATCGATGTGGAATGCCGAGTTAGAGCGGATCTCACGACGTTGCTTCAGGTCCATCTCCGTTGTGTCCCGTGACAACGACACATACTCCACCTCCTTCCGCGTCAGTTCCTCAACAAACACACATGATGCATTACACCAACTGTACTGTACATCTGGAAACATTTGGTGCTTTAAAAGTTTGCGGTTTTGCAAGGAGACACTTTTTTTTCATAGATTTAATTTCACAGATTTGCTCTACTGTCAACAATCCAAAACTAATTTCAAAGGGGGATGTCTCAGCAACAATTTTTTTTATTTTGTGTAAAACTTTAAATGCTCACAAGCATTTCCAGGTGTTCTATATCCAAAACATGACTAGACATTTGTTAAATTAATATGTGTCAACAAAACGGAATTTCACTTCATCTGCAATGATTTACCTTGCATCAAGTTAATGGCAGATGATATAATTTTTGCAGCCTAACTAAACATCTGAGTTTGTGACAGATACCAAGTACATCATGGTGATGGTTCGTCTCAGAGGGCCGGGAGGACCAATCAAGAACACATCTTGTCCAAGCAGATCCTGCAACAATGCAACATAGGTTTATTTTGCATCCAAAAGGATTGAGATCTCTTGGTTTGTAAGAAAAACTCAGAAGACATTTAATGTAATCAAGCAGCACCAAGTGAATTGCATTTTAAATGTTGTGAGTACTTGTGACAAATTCATATTACAGTGTACTAAATGTTAGCATGGCTTGCGATATGGTAGTTTATGTGATAACAACTTCATGAAACTGATAACACATTGGATGTGTGGAAGTTAGTAGTAAACGAGCTGTCTTCTGATTCACATAATACTACTCATGCTAACAAATGAGGGAAAGTAAAAGGTAAAAAAAAAGACAGCAACAGTAAAATTGTTCAACAATCAACATTCAACATCAAAGTCACCTTTTGCATGATCCACCGCAGCTGTTTAATAAGAGTTTGTGGAATCGGATCTGGCACTAAAAAAACAGACCAACCATCAAACAGCGAAAGTTGTTATTGATACAGCTAAACATCCATTCATGGTCCAACTTGTTAAATTTTACTGTGACTTAAACAAAGTATGAAACACCAGATGACAGCAACAGGCAACTTATGGACAGCAATCGTTGCTTGCAAAACTTTGCCCAATACAAAATGTGCTACCATCTTTTGAAACTTGAAGTTTAGGCGTCTTCTTCTACAAAACCTACTGAACCACGTAGTATTCCAGGCCCGTGTACCCAAGTAGTGGTTCAAACAAACAAATATACTATGCATAAAACTTCTACCTCCCCCGAGTCATTAGACACTTAGTTTATTTTATAACTTCTACCTAAAAGTGTACAAGAAAGCAAATCAATTAAAATAACTACATGTGTTTCATTATTAGTACACTAGCTCTGTTTCAAAACATGAAGGCTATTTTGGAAACTCACAGTATTTGACGGGCACTAACTCAGGATGTTTCGGCCGACCCAATCGCATAGATACATCCCCAATCGTGACCACTTCCTGGGTGTCCTCTGTTAGAGCCACAACATCAAAGAAAACATTAAACTTAAAGCTTCTTCCTCAATTCAATTGGTTTTGCTCTTCTTGTTTCATAATTTCACCAAAAATTGTATTATATTTAGTATCTACTACTAGCATTATGACATCTAGTATCTACTACTAGCATTATGACATCTAGTATCTACTACTAGCATTATGACCTCTAGTATCTACTACTAGCATTATGACATCTAGTATCTACTACTAGAATTATGACATCTAGTATCTACTACTAGCATTATGACATCTAGTATCTACTACCAGTACTGACATATAGTATCTACTACCAGTACTATGACATCTAGTACCTAATACTAGTACTACATCTAGTATCTACTACTAGTACTACGACATCTAGCATCTACTACTAGTACTATGACATCTAGTATCTACTACTAGTACTAGTACTATGACATCTACTACTAGTACTATGACATCTAGTATCTATTACTAGTACTATGACATCTAGTACCTACTACTAGTGCTATGACATCTAGTATCTACTACTAGTACTAGTACTATGACATCTACTACTAGTACTATGACATCTAGTATCTACTACTAGTACTATGACATCTACTACTAGTACTATGACATCTAGTATCTACTACTAGTACTATGACATCTACTACTAGTACTATGACATCTAGTATCTACTACTAGTACTATGACATCTACTACTAGTACTATGACATCTAGTATCTATTACTAGTACTATGACATCTAGTACCTACTACTAGTACTATGACATCTAGTATCTACTACTGGTACTGACATCTAGTGTTCACTATTAGTACTATGGCATGCTGGCTCATTTGTGTTTAGTTTTGATGCAATCATCAGACAAATTATTAAAATTATTTTCGAATAGGCACAGTCATCATTCAACGAAAAGGGCAAAAGTACAAGTATGACAAAAAAGTATGACATAAGTCCTGATAAGGCTATTAACGTCTTTGCAGGTTACCCAATCTAATGATTAAAGCCAGTTCAGTCAGTGATAAAAAAGAGTACGTTATGCTTTTGGCAGTGTTTGTTAAATGAGGCTGGTTGATACGTTAGATTGTGTAGATTTCCGGAGTGGCGCTTGACTGGGTGTAAGAACATTTCTGCTGGAATGACAATCTGGCCGTGGTGGTTTCTATGCCTATGGGGCACAGGGTCTCGCCAACTTCCTCCTACTTTCTAAAGTATCCCGGTAATCGTTTACTTAACTGGGCTAAATTATTAGGGCTTCATGCCGATGGTTTTTCTAGCATTTGTGTACCTGAATGTGTTCCTTACATCATTCCGCATATGTTCCAGTAAAAAAGTTCACATATTCTTAAAAAAACATTGTGTTTTAGGCCACTTTTAATGTGTTTTTGAAAACAGCGGAACCGATTCCATGATACACATGGCGCGTGTGCGATTTGCACTTTAGTCATGCCTCGGTGCCATCAGAACGGTGAAGGCGATGTTTGCATGTATTGGGCATACAATTACGCAACGTAAAAAAATAAAGAGAAAAAAATTCAGAAAATATGCTCCAAAAATGTTTCAAACAAAGGAATTCTAGGAAAAAAATTAAAAAAACATTCTTCATAGTTTTAATATTAAACGCAACATTTGTAGAGCACATATACAGTCACTTCTAACGTAATATTTCATATTTTATTGAATGAAATATTTGATGTTGCAAATATTATTTGTATGAAAATTATGTGGTCAATATTAGATGTTATGCGCATACGCAACTAAAAAGGGACATCTAATTGCATGTCATTATTGATATCATTAAATTTAAAAGAATGCACGGGTTAAATTATCTGTCGTTTAGTGAACAAAGATTATTGTTTTTGTAATAAAAAGTTATACTGGTGATATTGCATTTCGTGCACATGTGCAACTTTAAAGGGACAACTCATTGCATGTCATTGTTAACATAACTAAATTTAAAACAATGCAGGGTTAAATTATGTCGTTTGGTGAACAAAGGTTTTTTAAAATTATGTTGACATTGCATGTCTGGTTTTGTTTCTGATGGGGAGGGAAGGAGGCGGAGGGGGAGGGGAGGAGAGGGGGAGGGGAGGAGAGAGGGAGGGGAGAGGGAGGGAGTTGAAACAGTCATCAGTAAATTCTGTAAAAGAAGGATCCCATCAAGGGTAAAAGAAAGTCGTCCATCTCAGTCGCATGCCTTGTTGTGTATTCGTAGAAAGCGCCATGTACGTTCTTCAATATCATGAGTCGTACTAACGAAGAATATGAATGAACATCGAAGTACCGCGACTGAGCTATCGTAGATGACCTGTGCCTCATTGACTAAGTTGATTAAGTAAAGGTATCTGACGGCAGACATGATAAAACTTGTATTCTGTGTTGTAGGTTTTCGCAGCAATATCTTGCGGAGAAATCGTGATGTAGTACCGCCTTGCCAGTGATTAATGGGAAGAAGATATAGCTCAGAAACAATTTTAATTGTTCATATTAAATAACATTAACTACTTTCTCGTAATACATGTGAAATAAAAGCATCCTTTCATCGCGCATACATATTCAATATATAACATTAATTAACATATTAATCATTAATTAATTGACGTGCTACACTATTGTAACTGCTAATGTGATTTAGACGTGTAATAAATAAAACACAACAGTTTACAGTTATTTAGATTTCTTGAAGGGATGGAGTCGTCATAGATTATTCAGTATCCTTGCCACAATAATTATGTAAAAACAGAAATTTATTATTATCGTTACAAGCCATTATTGTCAATTTCATTATCATTACCATCAATGACCAGTTATACGTAAAGAACTCCATGAACCAACTACTGTACAAGTTATTTATTTGAATGAAAAGGTCGCAAAGTAACAATGGTGTTTTAAAGTTGTCTGCTGGTGTAACTCATACTGCGCTGCTGCTTAGCGGATTTATTGATACAGATGTTAAAGACAGTAAGCTTACCGCTGGTCCACTGCTGGTAGCCTGGAACCCATATCAGTGAAGTGATCACCAATGATTAAAAGCCTGTCTCCATCAGGAGGCTAGTGTGAAAAGGACAGTTAGGTGGGGACTCTTGATAAGCCCAAGGTGTCCTTGTCCACTTGCCATCTGGGCCTTTGACTTGGATGGCAATCATGTTAAATATTGTTACAAATGGAGTACGGACATAACTCTTCACGGACAAAACCCCTAATGATCATTTTTATTTTGACCTTGCAGTAATGTAACATAATTTTTCTGCAACTTCATTTAAAATAATTCAGTCACATACATGTTGACACTTCTTATGTATTGAATAGGAGAAATACCAAAGATGTAGCTAATTGCGTATAAGATGATCTTTACACTTGCTATTATACAAAATTAGTAGACCTAGCATCACATCACAACATACATTTCTTTTGTCCGGAGGGGGTAATGTAGGTATACAGACACACTTCCAAGGGTATAATGCCCCCACCTAAATGGCAGCTAGGACTAAAAAAACCTCCTCACATAACTACACAAAACTACACATGCAGTATATGTAATAACCTTTATTTGCATTGTAAAAAAATAGTTACACATCTTTATTGTGTGCTGAGTACGAGTACACCACTTGTACCATGGCTTATCTGGCACAGGCTTTATACAATTTGTCTGTTATTGTTGTTCCGATTAACGCTTCATACATATACCCCTACATAGACGCATGCAGAAATAAGGTAAATTGATGTAGGAAATCGTTGCCCAAGCCTAAATAGTAACACTATTTAGTAATTATTTACATCGTGTGGCTTTCTTCCACGCACTGAGGGCCTCGGTTCGAGGCAGTTGCACAAAAGAAATTGTGTAGCATTTGCACAAACTGCCGTGGCAGGGGCATAACCGTCGAATACACATTGAATGCACAGGATTGTGTATCCGCTGGATGTGAGCTGTGAATGTTATCAGTCATTCGATCAAGAAATGTGTATTCAGACAAATCCGGTGATACTACAACTGCACATAGACAGAGCATATATGCGAAAAGCAATACATATGTGGTTAGCTAACTCACCAGATTAGAATTACTAAAAAAAAACTAAATATGTATTTGGTGTTCCCCAAAAATATAAATATGCATATAATTTAATTATTATTTGTAACTTATTTAAGTGAACATGTTAATGTAGAGAGTATATAAATTGACTTAAATTTATATAAATTGACTTAATTAAATTAAAGTACTCCTTCCCTCCCTCCTTCAAGTTGCGCATGCATATGACATGCATTATCATCAGTATTAACTATTAGTTACAAAAACAATAATCTTTGTTCACTAAACGACAGATAATTTAACTCATGCATTCTTTTAAATTTAATCATGTTAACAATGACATGCAGTTAGATGTCCCCTTGTAGTTGCGCATGTGCATAACATCTAATATTGACCACATAATTTTCATACAAATAATATTTGCAACATCAAATATTTCATTCAATAAAATATGAAATATTATGTTAGAAGTGAATGTTGCATTTAACATGAACACTGTGGAAAATGTTATAATTTTTTTTCTAGAATTTCTTCATTTGAAACATTTTTGGAGCCTATTTTCTAAATTTTTTCTCTTAATTTGTTTACGTTGCGTAATTGTATGCCCAATACCATGAACTTATATTTACATATATGTCCATGCCCAATACACACAAACACCGCCTTCGCAGTTCTGATGGCACCAAGGCGTGACTAATGTGCAAATCGCACACGTGCCATGTTTATCATGCAATCGGTTCCGCTGTTTTGATGTGTAAAACTGATTAAAAGTGGCCTAAAACACAATATTTTAAAAGAATATATGAACTTTTTTTACTGGAACATATGCGGAATGATGTAAGGAACGCTTTCAGGTACAAAAATGCTGTAAAAACCGTCGGCATAAAGCCGTAATAATTTAGGCCAGTTAAGTAAACGAATACCGACTTCAACTTCCAAGTCCAACATTGTTGATGTTACACTGCTGGCTCGAACTACGCCTTACAATTTACCTGTCATGCAATGATCGCTTTCTTTTTTCACATCTGGGGATATCACTGATAAATGCATTATTATTTTTGGGCGCCCATTATTTTGGCTTACTTGTCGTCGTGGATTTGTGTCGTCCAACTCTGAGGCAACAGCGAGAACAGTTGAGAGCGGCACCGCGGAGTCGAAGCCGAAGGGGGTGATTCCCGAAAGCGACGCTGTGCAGCCCTATCGCCCGCCTAGCAGACGCTTCCCATGACAAAACAACTACACGCGACATCCTCTTGCGTGAATAAAGCACCGTTCGATTGTTTTACGATTGGTACATTAGCACACGGGACAATTTTAATGTCGAACTACGTCATCGCTACAATGGGCAATGTCAGTCCTATAAATCATCCATTGTCGCCCATGCGTTGTCCGCTCACGAAGTAGCCACCCGAAAAGGTAAATTTGTCATCCTATTAATAGCATGCGTTTTGGCTGGAATTAAATTTTTATTCGACATAATCTATTATGTATTTTTTCAATAAATTGTAAATAACATACATAGTTGTAAGCTTAATTACCATTAAAAGTAGAACAATGGAAATACAATGAAACACTGACAGATCAATTAGAAAATGTTGAAGGGAAATGCTTGAACTGACAGATACTGCACTCCCAAAAATGCACTAGCTGGCTTTATGCATCTAACTATAAGATAAATTACTTAATTAAGTTGAATTTCAAATACCCAAATGGTATAGCAGTTTATCCATATTAAAACTATTTTGCATAACACGTAATCATGGCATTAATACAATTATTAATTAACTCGCATTTCATATATTATATGAAGAGTAAAGCCTATGCATTTTTTTAATCGAGTAATTGAATTGCCCTACTTAATATAAGCACACTGGTTATTCCACATCTTTAAAATGTCATTTTACACTAATACATGCTGGGTTTTTTTGTGGTCCTACAAAATGTTATTTTGAAATTACTATGCAGGAGAGCAATATATATTTCTACTGCACATTTTATTACACATTACAGGTGATTAGTTTTGCCTGTTGCCTTCACCCACCCATCACACCTTCCTAGAAATGTGTTGCTGTTGCCGTCACCCACCCATCACACCTTCCTAGAAATGTGTTGGTGTAGGCTTCACCCACCCATCACACCTTCCTAGAAATGTGTTGGTGTAGGCTTCATCCACCCATCACACCTTCCTATAAATGTGTTGCTGTTGGCTTCACCCACCCATCACACCTTCCTAGAAATGTGTTGGTGTTCGCTTCATGGTCACAGCTCTAATAACAGGAACTATCCATTGTATGGGGGAGAGTTATTTTGCACAGTGGGGGAGAGCAGGGAGAACTGTAGGGAAGAGCTGGAGAACTGCAGGGAAGAGCAGGGAGATCTGTAGGGGGGATCGAAGAGAACTGTAGGGGACAGCGGGGAGAACTGTAGGGGAGACGGGAGAGTGCAAATAACTGTAGAGAGCATGGAGAATTGGGACAATAATGTTTTGTTTGTTATGTTTTCTTTCCGCACACCTTAAGTGTCTATTTATAGCCAAATATTTTTGCCTGCCCAATGTCATATAGCTAAAAATGTAATATAGAGCCATACCCCGAGACATCACAATAGAAGTTTCTTCAGATTATTGTGAAGTGGGACACCATCAGGGTGACGTGGGACACCTATTGGGGTAAAGTGGGATACCACTGGGGTGAAGTGGGACACTTATTGGGGTAAAGTGGGACACCACTGGGTTGAAGTGGGACACCTATTGGGGTAAAGTGGGACACCACTGGGGTGAAGTTGGACACCTATTGGGGTAAAGTGGGACACCACAGGGGTGAAGTGGGACACCTATTGGGGTAAAGTAGGACATTAATAAAGATAGCATTTTCAACTGCATCACAACAATTTATGTTAATCTAACACTATTTGTATATATTTTATTCATCATCAGAGTGCACATATGCCTGTTTGACCTTCACATGCATCTACAGGAATTACAATTACCGTATTCGTTCTGTTAAGCGTACATACCATAATAAACGTACACCTCATTTTTTTTAAGGTTCAGTGATGACAGAAGTCTGAGAAAATCTAAAGTTTCCTATATCAACTCTGGTATATTTTTTACCACATGTGAATGTATAAAAGGCTGGTAACACCAACCCAGTCCCTTCATTGAACATATTGACATTCACTTCTGTTGAGTTTTGTGTCTTGCCCGAATTTTCACGGCCCCACATGGTTAATTATAATGTCTCAGTGTCTGTATAACAGCCAGTCGTTTACTAAGTTTTAGAATAGATACTGCACATCTGTCATGCTGAACGCTTGCCACTGCTAACTTTTACCGATGTTTTATTCATACTTAGTTTTAAATACATGGTAGCCACATACAGTTGTCTAAAATGTATAAGTTTCCAACTCAGGGCAATATGCAGGTCTCAACGGATGCCATTTGCAAAGTTTTGTTGTGGTGCCAACCATAGTGCCATCTGGTGGATAAAAACAGTGGTGCCTCCATCATTAGTCTTTTACATAGATTTTGGCAAAAAATACATTTTGTGAATTTCCCTGCATCTAAAAATTTTTCAAACATATTGTACACTTAATAGTATGAATACTGTATGTCTATCTAAGCTCTGACTAAGGTTGTAAATGTCGAGATTGGCCTGAAAATTTAACTTACATGACAAATTATTAGTTATGTTATCAATCCAACAACACTTCCAAGCAACTCAAGGCAGTCATTTTCCTTTTAGGTTAGTCAATACTTGGCGTTCATATCATCCTCATCTGAGGAAGAACTGCCAAGCTGATTTTTACAGCAGGTGCTCTGCTTCTGCATCAATCGTTTCTTTGAATTCTTTACCGATTCCTTTCTTGTTTTCTCTGCTAATCTTAATTCTGCTTCCTCTCACTTGTCACTTCAGCTCTGGTGTTGATGTGACAATCATCGTCTTCCCTCTTTTCCTTGCACGATTTGTTCCTTTTCTTTCAGGGGCCTGAACATGTGGAATTGTAGGCCATTGATAGATGTATTTTGATGCATTGGCTCATTAACCAATATTATGTTATTAAATCTTTATCAAAAACGTAGTAAGCAAATATGAATCACAATTTTATATCAACTTATTCATTAAACACTCATAGCTTAGTAGCATCAACATGTTTCATACTGAAGGCTAGACGGCTTTTCATGCTTCCTCGTTTAAGATGTTGAATGACTTCAGTGTTAGTAAATAACATTATTTGTTTAAGTGTTGTAAATTACTAACCTTTGGGTAGCCCAAGAGATGTTCAGGAATGATGATATCACTATTATTAGCTGAACTCGAGGCTACTCATTCAGATGTCTCATCCAGTGTCGATGGGTGGTCAGTTGATGTGAATTGGCCTGGTACCTGGCCGTCATCCATTTGCTGGTTTTGGGCAAGCCGATCGGTAATAGAGGCTGGAAGAAACTGATCATCTTCGCTTTTCCATTGAAATAGTTCTTCAATGGCCCAAACACAGATCTGTCTAGGGGTTGTGTTTTATGGCTCGTGTGTGGAGGCAGTGTCATGGCCTGAACGCCATGTTCTTTTGCATACTCCATTGTGTCCACAGAAACATGGCTTTCATGATCGTCCATAGTTAGAATAATAGGGTTTACGTTGGAGGTGTTGGTATGTTGGTGTGTTGGTATGTTGGTGTGCAGCATGCTCCATAACTTTCCTGAAGAGTTCACAATTCATACACCTGGATTCAGATGCCAAATCCAGTGAGCCTTCAGGTGCCCCAATAAGATATGTCTTGATAGTTCTTTCTTGGAAACACAAATACCCGGGGCAAAGCTATACGAGTTGCAGAAACTGTAGTACAGACAGTCACAAGTTCTCCTCGCTCACATGAAGTTACTTGCCCCACCTGCTTCTGGCCTTTCATGCTAACAACGTTTTGAACTTTTATACTGTGGTGTACCCAGATTCATCCAGGCTATAAATTCTACCATCAATGCTGTTTTCTTTAATGACTTTTTCAAGAGATCAAATAATTCACTGACAGTGGGCCTATTAAAGGCAGAAGCACGTGGCAGTGAGGTTGGCTCAGGGCGACGGATTGGAAGTGTTGGGTGTTGTTTCAACACACCAGTGAGCCATTCCTTGACTGACATTTTTTTTCAACCAACATCATCACGTTTGGCATTCATATCTTGTTTTTTAGCGCCGTCACATAAGCCAACTCTCTCAATTTCGTTGCCCATCGTTGGAGTTCATGAAACATCCAGATGTAATTTCCAATTGTCACCAGCCTCAGAAAGTTAATTAATCATGGGTGTAATTGACAAGGACGACTATATACAGGTTAAAACTAATTAATATTAAAAAAGTTACAAATTGACAAGTTTGAAAGTCGACAGGGAACATTCATCAAGACCGGGGAGAACTGCAACATTGCATCCCAGTTCTCCCCACACCAAATCTTTAAGAAAATGGCTGCACAGTACTTCATCTCTGTCATAAACGATCCTATAGTTTCTGATTTTTTTACGAATGCCTATATATTACACTATAACCATCTTACACTAGTAGATCAAGTGTATTTGCTACAGTAATGAAAGTTTAGAGATGTGAGAAAATACTTTTTTAGACAAAAAAACAGCTGTTGTTGTTGGAACTTTCAGAAATGATCCCATCATAACAGTACATGGAAAGCAAGTGGTCCAGGTATGCAGAAAGAAGTTAACTTGAACCTGAAAATGCTGTAAATAGGTAGAGGTGTCCCACTTCACCACCGTCCCAGTTCTCCCCGCTCTCCCCTACATGTCCTCATTAAGGTTGCCATTAACCACTTGTATCACAACGTACTGATTCTTGATGAGTTCTTTGTGTCTGACAAATACTTTTCTAAGGAACAGTCGTAGATATAGATAAAAAGTTAGTTTAAGATTGAATTATTCTGAAAATATAGTACCGGTAAGTATAGATGCTAACTAAACTAAAAGATTATTGCCAGTATCACTGACAATACAGGGCTGCAATTTGGATGTTGCAATAATGAAATACAAGCTGCTGAAATCATTCTAGAATTTTGCATAGACAATCTGTACCAATATAACTACATCTTCAACAAATTTCAGATACTTAGCTTGAAAACTTGTCAAGTTAGAGGCACAAGAAAACATGTAAAAAATAATGGGTACGAATGTGGTCATTTACCCCTTGTTCACATTATACCAGGGCACTTACCCCTTGTTCACATTATACCAGGGCATTACAGAGACAATTTGCAACTGCTTAGTTCTTTTCCACAAGTGGTCAAGTATAGCCACTTAGTCATTGGTTACAATTTAAGTAAATTCTGAGGCATCAACTTTTTGACCATTGGTTGATTTCACATGGAATGACCCAGGTACATATAGATACATATATTCTAGAACTATGTATTCAGAAGGTTTGTTTTTGCTTTTGACAACAATATTTACATCATTTCTTACTAGAAATGGAATAGGTAGTAAAATCAGCTATAGGATTTGATACTGCATTGTGATCTATTGATTAGAAAAAACACAAAATATGTGTACTTGAAATATTTTTTTTAACATGAAGCCATTTGAAATGGGATTCCAAAATTGGTGCATTACAAAGGCATTGTATATGCCTTTCACATAGATAAATTGGAATTTTAGCTCCAAGGCCACATAGCATTTTTGGCTGCTAAATACAGACTACTTTTCACTAATATATACCATCTTTAGAGATCAGTATTTCATAAACTAATCAAGTTAGAAACGTCAAACTTCTTATATACCTACATATGTCGGAGTGCTATTGATCAAAATAAGAACAATTTGTGCTCTAATTCAATTTTGCACATAAAAACACACAACTTCAATGACAGATTGTGGGAGAATTGAACTACTATAGTATGTCTATTACTATCGACATATAATGGAGAATAAACAGGCCAAATCTCAGAGTTCTAGCATAAATTGTTTTTGAGTTATTGGTATTTTAAGTAGAACAAGAAATCTTTGTGATTTCCGAGAATTGGCAAAAATTACAGAATCAGCTAAATTTGACATACTCATAACTATTTGAGCTACAGGCCTATGGTTTGACATGTGGGGTAAATTGACCTATGGATTAATTGGTAATTTTTTGTTGAATTAAAAAATATGAGTGCAACATGCCTTGGTCGATCCGAGACGGAATGTCACATAAGTCACTTAAAATGGTGAATTAACATTACTGAATTAACAATAATGAAATACAAAATATTTTTGGGAAAGCTTATTTTGGCTGTTTTTTACACTTCAAAGGGGTGTGGACCCTTCATCAGCATATGACTATACGAAAATTTATTTCCTGAAAGATCTCGTTGAGACAAAACAAATGATATAATATTTTAGTAAAATAAATAAGCCAGTGTTCCTTGTAGTTCGAAAGGTCATTACACTTGTTTAATATATTAGTACCTGTGATAGTTCACTTTCTATACATGTACAATAATATATTTGTGCTTGGGATGTATTTGTTAAACGTTTTCTGTGTTTGGTAGTGTTGAAGTTTTTGCAGTCTCCCACTGTGATGTTTTTTAAATGTGACATTATAATATCAGATGCCATTACAAGGGAAAGTTATGTTGTAACTTCCAAATGCATTCATTGAGAAGTACGACTTACAGTGAGTTGGTGAATTGTAAAAGTCATGATGTAAGTCGAAATGTATTCATGTGTCAAAAATCATTAAGTAATAGTCACACTTGCTTTAGTATAGTTACGATCCAATGTGTTTGATTACGTAGTATCATATGAAAGAAATGCACATCAGAACTGATCGAACTTTGTTTGATTACATAGTCAGGGGTCTCCCTAGAAAAAATAGGCATGGGCCAATTGGCCCATACAAGCAAAATTATATGGGTCATTTCAATGATGATTGGGTCAATATAGTTTTGGCCAGAGATCTGTTTTACATTACAAATGTGGCGGATCATGTATGTCAAGAGAACAACTTATGTTGTACATACAAAATTGGTATGACGTTAAAACAATGATTTAAAGTGAAACTATTCTGGAATCCTCCACAAGCACCGTGTAAAGAAAGGCTGTTTTCAAAAAGTTTTACACAAGGAATTAATATTACTGCTAAAAAATTGTATAATGTTGTCTACATCAAGTAACAAGTATGTTGATGTATGTGCATTGAAGGAAGTATTTCATTGTCAGCAGACATGCACAAGGTACACCAGTATGTCTACTGTATCTGCAGCATCAGAATATACATACTGACTGTGACAGTCTGGATTAACATATATATGACAATCAAATCACAAGAAGAACATCTTAGACAAAACATGTTTTTTATTTTGACTGGTGTCAAAACAATCTGGAAGTATACAATCAATATGAGATGCAAATTATCCATAATTATAATTAATTGCACACAGATCAAATATTTAGTTAAAAACAACGTGTCACTAACTGGACATTATTCATTAGTGATTACTATCCCTCCTGATAATTTATAATAATTATTAATATACCCACATTAATTATTGCTGCTATACATAACAGAATGCTAAATAAATAACAAAATAAACGTGTCACAACTGTGCCAAGTAAAATAAATAAATTAATATCTAGCGGTAGTCATTCACACAAATACAATCATAACTAACGGCATATTTATATCCTAACAGATATAAATATAGTGCTAATACTTCACCTGATAGCTATGTATCGACCAGATAATAAATTACAATTTATATAATTATAGTTTTACTTACTAGAACTTGGGCAGGGCCACTGACATGGATGCTATGTAACACTCAGCCCTAATACTTGACCCCAACTGAGGTACTTGTGTCAGTGATAAATTGGAGGGAAACAACAAAGATTGTTTTTATTCAAAGTTTGCAAGGTAGTACTTTCTGTACCCTTCACATAACAAGTAACAATAATTACAGAACTCAAGACACTTGCACAACCCAATGACTGGTCACATCCACTGTGTAATTAGGGAATAAAACATACCAACACAATAAAGCTGATGAAACAAATATGTTATTACTGTTCTGGTCCAGGGGAACCCACAGAAGCTGACATTAAGTCAAGTCAGGATGACACTTCCTGCAGACAAAATCACTTCTATTTTGTCTTAGATCATCATCCTTTACATTGGGCACTGTGGAATGACCCATTACTTTAGTTAGCAAAGATTTTGCGGTGGCAATGTTCGCGCCATGTTTTCAATGCTAGTTTGAAATCAAACTCCTCCAACCTCCTTCCAAGTGCACTCGCATCAACTGGTCACAGTGCTCAATACTGAGCCTACTTCGCAGTGATGTCAGAGTGAGATTCTGCAAAATGTCAAGTGGCGTGTAATTGTTGATATCCGAAAGTTGTTCGTTCCTTTGGCCATTGTGCTGTTGGATTTGGCTTCCCTGCACAGCTGGCAGTGCATCAGATCTTTTCTATTATAATATCGGAGCCATTTATAGGCTGACAGCCACACCTTTTGGAAGTTCCTCTTCCTGGGTCCAGGTGTGCTTCTCGTCGAAGCCGCTTGCTCCGGTCCCTGCGTAGTTCCCGATGAAGCTGCTTGCTCCTGTCCCTTCATAACTCGCGACAAAGTCCCATGCTCCTGTCCACATGTACCTCCAGACAAAGTCCCTAGCTCCTGTCCACCTGTGCCTTCAGACAAAGTCCCTTGCTCCTGTCCACGTGTTCCTCCAGACAAAGTCTCTTGCTCCTGTTCACCTGTACCTCCAGACAAAGTCCCTTGCTCCTGCCCCGGTGTACTTCCCGACGAAGTCACTTGCTCCAGTCCCTGTCTAGTTCCAGTTGTCTGCTCTTGTGTAGTCATTTGTCCCGGTGTTAGAGTCTGTAAAAACCATTGAATACATATAATTGAATAAGTAAAGTTAATTAATCATAATTTGCAATAATCCAAAACAGTTGCACTAGGTGATGACATGTAAAGTTGGTTGATTAACAAGGTGATATTGAACTGACAATAGCAAATTACCACACAATAGCTCTATGTACAGCAATTTGCACACACAATTATACACGGCATAACAGACATGCAACCACCACAACATAACCCTTACTTATATACGTTTTTTGGCTGTTAAATTTGGCTTTATTTATCACACAATACACTTTGTTACTTGGTCCAACTTCCGCGTATTGACAACTGGCGTTGACGGACTAGCATAATTATAGGCAATAGTCCAATACAGAGCCCACTATGGCACTGGCACGTCCCATGATGATGATAAACGTATTATGACACAACTCCAAATTGTTTAAATATTCGGATGTTGAACGACAGTTATTATGAGGTATTTCCTAAATTAATGTATGATAAATATTGCATGTCAACGCAATTAAGATAATACGGACGCTACGGTTGTCGTGGGAGATATTACGTCATATGTGCAAGTTACGATTTATGCCAATTACGAATTACTTGTATCACAAAACGACACGTTCTAAGGCACCGTATAATGAATATATACTTACACTTTGATGGAAAACATTTCGGATGTCCGGCTGATTCAGTTTTCTTTTCTTTTTGGTCGGCACGTTGAATTTCGGTGAACGTGCGACAATGTCGCGTATACGAAACGCCGCGTAAGCATTGTGTGTTTATTCGGACTCCGCTATGTGGCGCCACTGTTTGTTGCTTCTACTGTCAAGGCGAAGTCACGTAGTCGTGGTAAGAGCGACGCAAGAACGTAGGACTACCGTATAAAATAGCCGCATCAACGATACGAGTGGTTATATTAGCAATATAAAACTATACTAAATTAGTATATCCTTTATATGTTTACTGGTTATGAGGACTTTTCAACCGACGTACAATAGCAAAGTGGTGTTATCAAAGTGACGGCATGATATGGGCCCAACTATAGGCAAGCCCGCGCGCCAATTGTCCCAAGCGTTAAGACGGATGCGCGTCATTCTACAGGGGAACGCGCCATTGGCGCATGGCGCGTCCCAAAAGAGACCTCTGCATAGTGTCACTCCTCTTTGAAACCACCTCTTTCTCGTCTTTCTTCTTAGCTTGCTTCGTCACCAGTTGTGTTCTATCCCAGCCTGGACATGTTGGATGAAATTTTCCTCCGTAGTCGTAGCTGCACTTTTTGAAGCGGGACGTGGCATATATATTCAGCACTGGTTTTAGGACCATAGTGTGGGTGACATTTAATTATGCCAAGGACTGCTGGCACGTTTCACGTATCGGTCTCGTCTCTGCAGTCTTGGATAGCTCTGGGGCTGACTTCCAGGATGGTCATCGTTAGTCCACTACAACGGACTGCCAGGCAGAACTACTGGCTGGAAATGTAGCCACATATTGTGCGGTTCCTCTATCGCAACATCAGGGAATCTGTTACAAAGTGCAAGGTCAGCAGTACTGGAAGGATTGCTTTAAATTCCTCCTCTAGTGTTTTGTTGAAAGCAGACAGCTTGTCATCGTCCTTGGAGTGTACTACCAGTTAACAGTGTTGTAGTACACAGCGGATATTTCGTCCTGGTAGTTGCATGCCCAGTTTTCTGCGTAGTCCATCTGGACCTTTGCCTATGTCTTCTCCACCACGGACTGCTTCAAGGTACAAACCTGTAGATATTTGGCAGTGATGCAGTGACAGTGCATTTGGAACTCAACCGTGCCATCTGTGAAGTTGCCAGTGAAGCTTTCTTTACTTTCCACAACTTCACTTAGCAGTTATATTGCTGCTCCCGTTCTGGTATTGATACTGTAGAAACGTAACAACCAACGCCATTTGAATAAGTTTAATACATTACAGGTCACGCCTTCATCTGTGTCGCTTCTTACTGCCCCGCTATCTTGGGCTTGGCGTTTCAGATATATACTCCTTGCAGAGGCCACTCTTAGGCTCTTATAGAATGTGCGAGAGAGCCGCATTGTCTGTGCCAGCCACATTATGTAAGAGGTGTGGTGTGTTAAGCCACACTAGCGATCACGATAGTCATATTGGCGTTGCTGCTGCGACTGCTCCAATGTAGTGTGTGATATAGGACCCTCTTCCACTCGGGGTCCTTTCTGTGCAGCTTCGGGAGTTCCCTGGCACGCAGCTTGTGTGTTGGTCTTGACGCGCTTGGCACCCATTCTGATATCTGAAAAACATGTTTGCAATCTGTATTCAGTATAACACTAAAAAAGTAAATGAGTGACGTTGCAGGAAAGGAGCTTCGCAGATGTAGTGTCACAAAGGAAGGCGAGGAAAGCCCGGGTATTCATGGGGATTCAAATCATTAGTATTAGGGAGGGGGGCAGCCGTGGCCTAGTGGTTAAAGTGTTGGACTCTAAATTCGAGGGTTGTGAGTTCGTTTTCGAAGCTTAGGCAATTTCGTTTACCCTACTTTGCCTCAGTCTACTCAGCTGCAAATGAGTACAAACACTGTTTGGAAGGTACCTGCGATGGACTAGTGTCCCGTCCAGGAGAGTCAGTATAACTGCACTCTAAGTTGCTTCGCACTACAGAAACCAGGTTTAAGCACTGGCCATATAAGCCTTCATGGCTTCCTAAGGCGTAATGCCTGGGGGATGACTTTACCTTTACCTACCAATCATTAGGAAAGTAGATCAAGTTGTAAACAGAGGAGAGGACATCATTGTATGCCTACCAGGAGCAAAAATAGAGGACGTAGCAGAGAAGGCAGGACAGGTCATGGGTGGGAATGAACAGTGCGGGGAAGGAGGGAACGTCAGCCATCGTTGGTAAGTACAGGAGGTTAGACACTTAAAGAGGCACGGATTGGACAGATTGTGGTGTCGGGAATATTACAGCTAATGGGAGGTAGGGGTCAGGAACTGTAGGAGGATGGCGATAAGCAAACAAGTACAGAATGTATGTATATAGGAGGGAGTAGGCTTCGTAGACATGTGGTTAAACCTTGAGGAAAGAGATCACCTTTTCATGAGATGGGCTTCATCTGACTGGGAAGGGTACAGTTCTTGGGTGCGAATTTGTCAGGGATGTTGATGAGGGCATAGGTATTATTTAAACTAGATGTGCAGGAGTAATATTTGATATTAAATCTATCCATGTATATGAAATAACACTGAAAAGTGAAGCAGGTTGTGAGGATGCAATTTGGTGTAACATATCAGATAAATTTCATTTTTCGTATCCAAGGTGTGTTTAATTTACTTGGTAGAGGCTTTCATCAACGTATTACGTTGACTTCATCAGTACCGATGATGCTGAATGACGTCGTCGTACACGTGAGGCCGTTCGTAATTGCCCTCATGAGTATTTCAGCTCAGTTTTTACCACAGAACATATCAGTTCACTTCCAGTTATTAAATTTGAAGGCAATAAATCAAGTAATTTAGGGCAGTTATTTGTAACTCCTGAAATGATAGCAAAAAAATTAAGAACATGAAAGATAATAAATCACCTGGAGTTGATGGGATACCACCAAAATAGCTTCAGGAAATTGCAGAACAAATTAGCACACTATTTGCACTAGAACAGTTCCTTCAGTATGGAAAGAAGCAAACATTACGCCGCTATTTAAGAAGGTATCGAGGAAAAAGTCAGAAAATTACAGACCAGTGAGTTTAACATAAGTTGTATGCAAATTACTAGAAACATTAATCAGAGACCACATGGTGGAATTCTATATAAAACATAAATTAATAAATACATATCAACATGGGTCCCTAAAAGCAAAGTCATGTCTAACCAATCTCTTATTTTTTTTAAAGAAATTACAAAGTGGGTAGATAACGGGTCACCAGTGGATGTTGTCTACTTAGATTTTCAGCAAGCTTTCGATAGTGTCATATCAAAGATTGTTTCTTAACCTAAAAGCCCATGACTTAGGTAATGATGTAATCAACTGGATAGAAAAGTGGCTTACAAACAGAAGACAGAGAGTAACAGTAGATGGTGAGATTTCAAACTGGAAATCTGTTTTGAGTGGGGTACCTCAGGGATAACGTGTTAGGACCTATATTGTTTTTAATATATATCAATGATTTTGTAGACATCTAACAAAGTACTACAATTTGCAGATGATACAAAAGTATTAAGAAATGTTATAAATGATACAGATAAACAAAGTTTACAGGATGCTCTAGATAAATTGGTTAAATGATCAGAAAAATGGTAAATGTTATTCAATTTTGGGAAGTGTAAATGCATACACATAGGAGATGGAAACATTGATGAAAAATATAAAATGGGGGACGTTGTACTAGGTAGAACCACAAAAGAAAAGGGAATTTGAAGGCAAAATTGTTTCAAATGCATTGTATATGCCTATAAAATGTCACTCGTAAAAGATGAGTTAGTAGGAAATTCCATTTCATTGGTTACCAAGATTCAGGGCAAACAGTTTATGATGTCACCGCCAAACAGAGCCTGGATAATCGAGGCTAGTGCGTAAGGGTGGTTTTGACTTCTGAGACAAGCATAACGGCACATCTTCGTTAGTTTGTTGTAAAACTAGAAGCTATTTTGTAAATTACATGTACACAACATAATATAATAATTATGAAATGGTTCAATCAATATATCGCAATACTCAATATATCGAAGTATTGCGATACGACCAAATATCGGAATAGAACTTTCAGACGTACGATATGTCAATATACCCTGTACAAAGCAGTAGTCAGATCGCATTTGGAATATTGTATACAAGCATGGATCGAAGCCATATCACAAGAAGGACATAGACAAGCTAGAAAGAATACAATGAAGAGCAACTAAAATGATTCCAGAATTGAGAGACCTTAGTTGTGAAAGCCGCTTAGTACAATGTGGTTTGACAACAGGAGACTATAAGAGGAGACCAAACAGAAGTGTTTATAATAGTGAATAGTTGTGATCAGGGGAATATATGTTCTTCAAACGTAAAGGCAGTTGAACCAGACTACACAAAGTAGCATTAGTAGGTTGGACATGAGAAAGTAATCATTTTCATAGAGGGTGACAAATGAATGGAAGGGTGTCAAATGAGTGTGTTAATGTTAGTAGTATGAATATGCTTAAACACAGAATTGACAGATATATGATCAAATCAAATGACAGATATCTGATCAAATTGTTGGAGTGTTAATAAGCCAATGTCATAAATTCACAAAATGACTTCCTTGTCCACTTGCCATCTGGAACTTATACTATAGTTTGGGATGGCAATCTTGTTAAATATTGTTTAAAAAATGAATCAGCGGCAGCGTCTGTTGACATCCCTACCAAACTGAAAGCGGCAGCCGCATACGCTTAATTTATATCCAAAATCGTACGTACTACTATTAGCGTGGTGATCGTTCAAAAATGCAAATTACATCCAGTTCGTGCTCGGGCAAGGCCAGGTCAAGGATAAGGTACGGCGTGCGTAGGTCGGGTACTTGTTTAGTTGTTATACATTTCGATTATTAGCGTAATGATATATTAACAGCAATCAATACAATAATGAGATCGGTCTGAAAAGTAAAAATGTATTGCTTGTGTTTTTTTATAGTAATTTAGGCACTATTTTACAAACATGCAGAAAGACAACGTATCCTTAGCACTTCGGCTTAAACACTCTAATAAAAGACCGAGTCGTTACAGAATATTACACACCGATACAACGGTTCATTTATTTTTAACACTAGCTCTAGTTTTAATTCAGTATCTACTACATATTCAATTCGTTAGGTGGCAGCACGTTACGGTCTCCTTCAGATATTCCCGCCATACAATATTGTATGGCGGGAATATTATAAAGGCGACCGTAACATGCTGCCACCTAACGAATTGAATATACAATGCAAACCGTTACGTGCTGCTACCTACGGAATGAATTAGAACTAATTGACCGTTGTATTCCCGCCATGCTATATTGTCTGGCGGGAATATCTAGACCGTAACGTGCTGCCACCTACCGAATTGGATATCTAGTAGAGACCGTAATGTGCTGCCACATTTCGAATGAGTTAGAACCAATGGTAGGTGTTCGTAAAACAAATTTTGTTATTATAAAATCGTGGTATTTAGTGTAAATTATATATACTGTAACATATGCCGACCGGCCAAACGTGTCGAAATAAAGAAGACGCAAGTTTTAATTCGACGCTTACAACACTCGACGTCGCTGGTCAGTGCAATTCCCGAACAGCTTTCGGCAAGTTCCGAGAAGGTCGCGACCCGAAGAGGCGGAGCTTGTATTATGTCAGCGCCTGTCACTGATAAACAACATGGCTTCCATAGTAACAGATGGTTCGTCAACGCCCACATTGTCGTAAATATTCGGTTTGTCACTGTGTCTGAGAAATTACCTTCGTTTGAGATTTGTTTCATTTCAGTTATTGTTATCAACAAGCCGTGTCCGTCAAAAAGCATTCTATATTATTCGTACATTTGATTTGTTCGATTATAATTCATGTTCGTCTCGAGCGTGCCGTTGCCTATTACCTAGCCCTAGGCTATATCGTATTACTAGCGTAATTAGGGACCTACATGTAATTATCTAATACCAGAAAAGATGTAGTGTAAAACCTGTTTCGTGTATACGGTCTATCGGTTAAACCATATTCGTTTTCGGTTCCCATTTGCGGAATAAGACTGGCGATTCTTTCGCGCATAACTGTCATAAAATAAAAGTAAATAAGACAGCACATTTTATTTTCTTGAGTGCCACGATCTTCTGTGAAAACTGTTGCATTTGTGTGTTCCACCACGGTAAATTTTTCCTTGTTTATAATGTAGCAAACAATGTCAATAATTGTTTTCTAAAGTGGTGATAAAATGTATGTCATAAACTGTATTGCTGTTGGTCTCTGTATTATTGTTTAGCCTCATTTGTGGTATTTTTATGCATGCAATAAACTGCAGTGACATAAATTATATCAAATTAATTATGAAGTGTAATAACTGAAAATTATATGTACCCAGTACAACTGAATTTTTACTTCATTACCCTAATTAACCATAATTAAGGATTTAATTCATTAGCATAACATATTACAAGTACATCTAACAAGGTGGGAGAAAGATGCTTTAAAATTATTAAATGAAGTTAAGTGTCATTATGATGAATGAATTGTACAGTATTACTGTGACATGGATCTAGCACAATGCATTCTATATGTACCGGTATACGTAATTATGAACTTTGTGTCATCTACATGACACCTATTTGATAAATATCTACACGATAGATGTAGCCAGATTACATTGACTGAACTTAAGCTGTCTGTATTGTACAAAGGTTAAGGGAGATGGAGATCATTTACATGATGTGGACCCCTGCATGACATTAATTTGTTATTTTAACAACACTACATGACATCTGTATGTCACGTAGATGACAAATGCATATTTGATAATATAATGCATATAATTACAGCCCCAATCACTCAGTGATAGGTAGTAATATTATTAGTCAATATAATTATGCAAGAAAATACAGGAAACAATATGTAGAATAGTTGTCACATAGTTTACAAACAATTAAAACACTGTTTTATTATAATATACATACAACATCAATGGTGATGATTTCATGTGTTGATCAACATTTAAAGTTCTGAGCCAAATATTATAGACAATAATAAGTGCATATAGTATCCCTGCAACCCTTTGCAACAGCAGCAATACCTGTGTGTTGTGTACGTGAAAGAATATACAGATATGCCAAGTGTACCACTTTGGCAGTAGAACAGCCATTTTACAACCTGCTTTCAAGCCAAAATGTACTAGCAACAAAATGTAACAGCAAACCGCAAAAAAATATGTTTACTCATTTTTAATCCAGATGTACCTGCACACCATCATTTCACTTTGAAAAGCACCAGAATGAAGTACATGCAACGTAAAATAAAAAAATTCCACACACCACAACCATTGAGCGAGGCCCCCAGCATCCGATTTTCACATACCACCCACAAATCATGGAAACCAGAATATTTACCATTTTTAAAGCAATTTTACTTGGTGGCACCTCTTCTTCGTCATCCTTCCAGGCTGACATCAGTGCCTTGACTGAGCAGGAGGCAAAAGGGCTGCTTCTGCAGATGGCCGAGAGGAAGCCAGGCTTCTTATTCGATATTTTGAGGCAAAATACACCAAACTGGTCATTGTCAAGAAATGACCAGCGATGTCGAACGATTATGCTGCAACATGCAGCCTGTCAAATGTTTCAGCCTTCGACCTGTAAGTAATACAAGAAGGTGTGTGGCAGCGGTCTCAATCTCCTAACTACCTGTTTTTGGGGCCAACTTCCCATCTCCCATCTGTTTGTGGGTCCAACCTTTTACCCAAACTGCCACCTCCCACCATTTTTTAGAGTCAATCTCCTATCCAATCTACCACCTCCCACCATTTTTTTTAGATTTAACCTTTCACCAATTTTTCAGACCATTCGCACTTTCTGCCACCCCAATTACTTGTGTACTGTAGTGAATATAATTTTCTGAAGTTACATATTTCTTACTACAAATCAGTTTAGTAGCAGGGTTGGAGTCATTATGATGATAAAGAAATGATAATTATTGTGTTAATTACATAATTATAACGAAAATAATTGATTTTAAATTCACATAATGATAATTAACCCGTGATGAAAAATGATGATCATCATGCCATCAGGTTATTTAATTATGTTGTCACCATTTAGGTGGAAATACCAGATTCCACGAGTTTCTCCAGGTTTTTTGATGTTTCAATGAGTTTCACCGTGGCATATACATAGCAGGAGACACTGACAGTCAGTCACTGCTGAATGCCTAAAATTTCCTATGAAGCCTTCTTTGAAGCATACTTTTAATTAAATCCGCTACACAACTTTTTTGTACACAAGTCTATGAAGACATGCTCCACTGGCTTGCCATTGAAGCCATTCACTCACTGGTGATCAAGTAATGGATAAGGGTTACACACTTACAGCAGTGGACCAACATGAATACTGACAGCACTAAGCAGATTGTCTTCAACACTTGTATCACTAAATACCTTATTTTACCAACTTTCTTACAGAATGTACATCATTGGCTCTAACCAACTGATCTCATTAAGAACTACTGAACAAATATAATCAGCTGTCCATGAAGCAACAACAGAACAGTGTGGGATAACCAGACTGTGTTACATCAGCAGACAACTGTCAAGCATCACTTTGTGTTTTGTTAAGTCGTCATGTCTACTACAAAGTTTTCCATGCTGCAACATGGTTTGATATGTGATTGGTAATGAAAATGATAAAGAAGAATTATAAATTATACACATACCTAGTGACAAGATGATAATACAAATTATAACAAACACATTATACTGATCACAATGAACACTCTTAATGACTCTGACCCTGTTTAGTAGCATTATGTCTCTGGCACAGAATATGCTGTTGAGTGTTTGACCTATATCTTACTTTCATATCAACATTATTTGCAACTGTTACAACAAATCAGACCTACAATGAATATAATATTTTCATAATATAATATATATGGCATCTTGTGGCAGTACAATTATTATGTATATATGTATGTATTCATGTAACCACACATGCATAATCACCTGTCATTTTATGCAAACAGTACAGTTAAAATGCCTAAAATTTAATGATAATTATATATTTTCTACAGGAAATGGATTTACTGGTACTCGACCCTACAGTGTTGACAATGGTGGGACGTTACAGAGCTGACGTGTTTGGTGTGCCAGCACGAGGGGACAATGGTGGGACGTTACAGAGCTGACGTGTTTGGTGTGCCAGCACGAGGGGACAATGGTGGGACATTACAGAGCTGATGTGTTTGGTGTGCCAGCACGAGGGGACAATGATGGGACGTTACAGAGCTGACGTGTTTGGTGTGCCAGCACGAGGGGACAATGGTGGGACGTTACAGAGCTGATGTGTTTGGTATGCCAGCACGAGGGGACAATGATGCCATGCGGCATTATACATACCACCAGTTTGTTCTGTGGCGACATGGCAAGCTGGGAATAGGGTAACCGCCGTGTTATACTAAGCTGTTGTGTGTGGCAAATTAGACAGACATTTCCAAGTGAAAATGGACAATACACTGGGTTCAAAGTTCATAGATTAGGTTAAGTCATTACTTGTTAAACATGAATGCACATTCATACATTATGAAGTTACCCATGACAGATTTGAAACCACAGTGCTTTCATAAAAATGTTTACTTTTGAATTGTTTGATATTATACAACAAATACACAGGTTAAATGGCACATTGGTTACCTGTTCCTATCTTGCTTCTCTCCGTTACATTGGGAACTAATGTCAACGACACGGTTAAGTCTTTGTAAATCGAGTACAATGCCTGGCAACTAGCTCAGATGTTGGTGGAGCAGGCACTGTTGCGATGTTGGGTGCAATGTTTCTGGGATTGTCAGGCTTGATGCCACGCTTCCTGGCTTTTGGCAATTCATCCTCTATGCAGGCACAGATGATTGTCTCCTGCAGGCTGACAACGTAATCATAATGTTTCAGTTGCCGCTCTGGCAGAATTGTCCAGTTTTTCCGTCTTTTGTTGAATACCTTGTGGTAACTGTAAATTAACAAACAAACTTAATGATGTGTTATACAACAATTAATAACTCTTGTTAGGCAGGATGACATTTGCAAGACATTCTCCATTCCACATGCTGGTGCTATGTACTGTTTCAACGTAAATAGCTAAATGATTTAACACAAATGTAATGTTATTGAAAATACTGGATATGAATGCATATGCATAACATGATATACACATGCTGTTTTTATTTTGCACTGTATTACTGGTTGTGTATTGCAATGCAATAAACCTCCCATTGGAAATATTAACATATGTGAATGATGTTTCTTTCTTTGTGTAAACAGCCATCTGAAACATTGTTTTAATCACTATGTAGTCTTCTTTACAAAATACTAACTAACCCAATGGGCTAAGTAGAAACATAATCCAATGATAATCGCTATTTGTACTGTAATGGAATGTCATTATTGTTGTGTCTAACAACAATGTATACAAGCTATGCTTACACAGTGTGCCCTTTGCTGTTTGTCTTCAGGAGGAAATTTCGCACCCGATACACTGGGAAGCTGCAATAGATAGGTTTTAACTGTTATGTTTCATAAGCATGATCCAGTTGCTAACTCCACCACTGGTGGACTTTTGAGCACACACTGTGAACATGGACATTCCAGCTTAGTTTGTTATCAAGATGGACACCTAGGTATTTGTACTGACCAATCTGGGCAATTTCTTCACCATGGATAACAACAGGCAAGTGATCGGCAACAATACATTTAGCATAAAAATCATCTCTTGAGTCTTACTAACATTGAGTTTGAAGTGGTTGTTGTCACAGCAATGTCAAGATAGTCCTGAACGTCTAACCTCAGTTTACAAGCCACTAAGAAATCCAAACATTTCATAACAATTGATGTAAGTGCAACAGGTCTGTAATCATTGTTTTCTTTTGGGCAAATTGTCTTTGGTACAGAAGTTATATACGAGGTTTTCAAGAGTATTGGTACCCTGTGGCTATCGACTGAAAGTTGGAATATGGGTTATATGGGGCACCAAGCAAATGTTTTCAATAAAAAAGCTGGAATGCCATCAGGACCAGTTGCTTTTCTACTACATACATGTTGGAAGACTTTAGTAACAATATCTACATCAATTTCAAGCCTATTGGCATTACTGACAAACACATCGCTGAGCACAGAATCACATCTACTGGAAGAGTCCTGAGTATCAAAACGTCTGTAAAAATCATTCATTTCATCAGCAAAAGCCTGTTCATTTGTATATCTAGTTCTTTGCATTTATAATACAAGTTGAAATACTAAAACAAAACAAACAATAAATAAACACGATTACAGATCACCAAAGTGTTTGGTCACCTTTACTTTTTTGTTAGTGACACTTGAGAAGCCACTTTCAAAGCTGACTCAACCACTTGTCTAAGCCAGCTAAATGCCATGTCTAAACCAGAGTGGGTTGACGGCTCCAGTGATATACTTATTAAATCAATAAATATTATCACTTAATATTGTGTCAAATATAATTTTTTTTTAATCATAAACATTTATTGTGCTCAAGTATCAGTGAAAATGTGCAAGAATGTACCTTTGTATTTAATATATGGTATTTGAATAACACAGTGTTGTTACTATATTTCTCTGTGACTTTCTTAGGCAATTTTGTGACTTTATTTTCATTACTTTTTCATGTAGCTTTATTTCCACTCACTATCCCTAAATGTATATCAACATAGACAAATATTTAGTTGTATCTGTAACATACCTTAACCTTTCATTAAATAACTATTTTATTTGCATATTTCATGCCCCATGTTACAGTGGCCTACTTTCCATTTAGTGATGTGCCCATCAAATTGACGTTGGATGGTAGCAATGTGCATGCATGTAATGGGTTGTCCATAGTACAATAAAATAATTTATTTCCTAAATATATGGTGAGTACCCATAATTGATAATGTTTATACTGTTTATATTCTATACTGTAGTTAAAGTTTGTATAGTATATAAAATATTATTCACTTTGATTACCAGTTGCTTTCTGGATATTTTTTTTGTCAAATGCTGATTTTTTGTCTGACATAGTTATATGAACATCTGTCCACATACACAATTCACACCAGGAGGGCTGGTATATTACTGCCAGCCTGGGATGGTTTTACATTACAACCCACTTGGAGGCATTACATTTAACAATGAGACAATGGATGTGTCAATGAGGCAGTGCAATACACAACACACAACACCATAGCAGATTGGACAGATGCTTATCTGTGTGCACTGATGGGACAGTAGTGACTCACTGAAGCTTCCAGTGTTGTTACAACAATGATTGCCTTTTAACTTAAAACAACCATTTTTCCATAACCGTTCTTCTTTCCACATCTTTAGATGATCATTTACATGTTTGTTCATATTATGATGTAACTTTTTCAATTTGCTACATTTTAATGGGCCAATTCTTTCCCACCATAATTTATCCAAGCATGAGCATGAAATAGGGCCACACTTGGACAATGACAAATGTTCGTAATGTCATTGAAGTGGGTACCAATGTTTTGCTGACATATTAGACATAGAATAACCGGCAATATAAACTGTGCATAGCCTTGGTGCCTGACAACTACTTAGTGTACATTATTCATCAGGCATTTTGTATAACAAA
This sequence comes from Lamellibrachia satsuma, assembly GCA_033239005.1. Taxonomy (NCBI): domain Eukaryota; kingdom Metazoa; phylum Annelida; class Polychaeta; order Sabellida; family Siboglinidae; genus Lamellibrachia; species Lamellibrachia satsuma. The sequence goes on from BSQZ01000006.1 coordinate 6,483,827, forward strand.
ATGTGAATCCAAAAAGTGGAGGGTAGAAGGGAGTGGAGGGTAGAAGGGAGTGGAGGGTAGAAGGGAGTGGAGGGTAGAAGGGAGTGGAGGGTAGAAGGGAGTGGAGAAGAAGAAGAGCGAGACTGAGATGGGAGGACTGCGTGAAGAGAGATTTAGCGGGAGGGGAGTGGAGAATGAGGGATAGAGGGGTAGAGTGGAGACAATTGGTGGAGACCGTAGTAAAACGGGACTAGTTATGAAGAAGGCGGAAAATAAATCATCAACCAGTATCGGTGCCAGCCTCACCCGGACTACAGGGAAAAAGAGGAGAGCAACAACAATATGTCAATAACTAGTCTAAGCACATGGGGGAGTTTTTGCTACACTAAGCCTATGGCATGGAGATTATCAACATGCCACATATGCAACATGCAGGCACTATGTTTTATGTGGGTGTGCGCACGGCTACAACAAATCAAATATTGTCCTCGACCAGACCTGAGGCGGAAGTACTCGGTACTCGAGTAATTTTTTTTAAATACTCGTACTCATATAACTTATGTGTCAGGTACTCGTAGTCATACTCAATGACAATGTACGCAGAATGTATGAGTACATATGTGTACTTTTCAATATATACTGTGAAAACTAATTTATTTGTAGTTAACAAAATGAAACTTTCCTGAAGTATTTCAATGTTCAATTATTATTTTTTTAATGTTCAATTATTTTTGTAAATACTTTGTTTTTTTCTGATTGATTACTCTTTGGCTTTGCTTTGGCTTTGCTTTGGCTTTGCCTTTGCTTTGGCTTTGCCTGGGGCAGGGCCTTGCCATTCCTACACATAGCACACACCCTTTTTCCAATAGCCATGACTATGATACAAAAAAAGACAACATACAGCAACTTTTCCCAGTAAGAAACACACTGTAGAGCAAACAATTGTTTAATTTAATTTATATTGTTGTAGCCTGTCGGGTTGCGTCAGTAGGATCGTAACGTTAGTTCCGTTACTTGTAATTAAAACGTTAATACATTTTTACATTCCTCTCACATACACACGTTCATGAACGAATTACACATAAACCCACATTCTGGAAACAACTTAACTGGTGTTAAACCTGAATTGTGTGAAGGCACCACATGGGACATAGCCATAGCCTAGGCTAGGGCCGGGGCTCTGGGTATCGACCCGATGCCGATACTCGCGCTAGGCCTAGGTCGTAATAATAAGAAAATGTACTAACGTGTCGAATAGAATGTCTGCCACTTCATTGTCTTCCATTTTTAAGACAGTCTTCATGCGATCCCAACGTCCCTTTTGGTTTTTCAGTGTCACTCGTGTTGCCAATCTCGCTTTATCCAACTCCCTTTTCCTCCTTGTCGTCGCGGTACGCAACGGTACACGCACAACCCGTCTGTCACTGTCAGCCATGTTGCCCGAATGTCAACAAACGCTGAGCAAGTCGCCGGTGCGCGCGTGTCGATCCCGCGATCACGTGATGCATCTCATTAACATGTATTTGGTTTATTAAACGCATTCTGGCGGGAATCGTCATTTACAAATGTTTATTCTAGTACCAAGAACATTATATTATTAAATGAGCAACAAATACAGTCGAGTCGTTACAGACCGAGTCGTTACAGAATATTACACACCGATACAACGGTTTATTTAGTTTTAACACTAGCTCTAGTTTTAATTCAGTCTCTACTACATATTCAATTCGTTAGGTGGCAGCACGTTACGGTCTCCATAAGATATTCCCGCCATACAGTATTGTATGGCGGGAATATTATAAAGGCGACCGTAACATGCTGCCACCTACCGATTTGAATACACAATGGAAACCGTTACGTGCTGCTACCTACGGAATTAATTAGAACTAATGGACCGTTGTATTCCCGCCATGGGCACGGACCACAGTCATGCACTTTTCCCATAGACGACCATTATCACATTCTTGCGCCTACATTGAAAATTTATCGTACAATTTTTTTTAAAAATTCACAGAAAATGACAGACCCACTAAGACACCTGGTGTGCGAAATTCGTGAAAATGACATACCTCCTTTTCGCACAAATTGCTTCAAAGCATGAGGCCCGTGCATTTCTGCCATGAAATTCCCCGGTTTCCCAAATATGAGTACATCCTGCCTAACAGCCACTGTGTCCTTACGCAACTGGTATACCTACTGACAAATGGCATCATTTCAAAGCTTAGATGCTACTGTGCACAAAAACATCACTTTCACTCACTCATGCACACAATTTCTGCTCTCACAAATTAACCCTATCTGCACAATGAATTTTTTCCTTGGGACTCTTTATCTATGTAATGGCGGATGGATTCTGACTGTGGTCCGTGCCCCCATGCTATAGTGTCTGGCGGGAATATCTAGACCGTAACTTGCTGCCACCTACCGAATTGGATATCTAGTAGAGACCGTAACGTGCTGCCACCTTTCGAATGAGTTATGAGAGTATAGTATACTGTAACGCCTGGGTCTGTTACCAGCCAAGACTAGTATAGGTACGTTGTTTATTGGCATGTTTGTGGAATTGTGCCTAAATTACCACACGATTATCCCGAGTTTCGTTGCAAAACACGAACAATACATTTATACTTTTCAGCAGGACCGATTTCAATTGTTCTTTATATGAAATTATCACCACATTGCTCATTACATTAGTAATCGAAACGCATAACAATTATATATTAATTTTATTCTTTCTAGCGCGCAATAATAGCCAATACTTATCTAAAGCTAAGCCTAATGTCATGTCTCATGACCTAGACTACTCGTGCTTGGTATGGTCTGGATTTCTGAACGCCCTCGAGTCAACATCAAATACAATATGGTCATTAACAAAGCCAAAGGGTGTGGCAGGAGTATCAATCTCCCATCTCACGCCTTTTTTTTAGGACCAACCTCCCACCTTCTGCCACACACCTTAATAACCCCTCTTTCTTCGCATTTTATGCGGCTATGCCTGAAACATACAACATTGTCTTCAATTAGATATCAATTAAATATCAACAACAAATAACACGTACCTGTCATCATGTTGTCACCAACAATCATAAAAACTTTGTGGCACTTGTTTTTTTGAAGTGGCTTCAGACGAGAAAGTGGCATTTTATTTCGGAGTGGACAATTTTATGACAATTAGAAAACTGGGATGAGATATGAAATGTACACCAGATGTGGTACGTTTGCTGAAAGTAGAGTATGTGCACTTAAAATATCGGAAAGGTTGGCAACTTTTAACTGGCCATGTCCTACTTCTTTGTCTTGACAATGTGCTGTAGGAATACACAATGTGATCAAATTTACAAAATAAATCTTCAGCATGTTTAAAACAAAATGTTCCTGTATACAATCAATTGCTTCTACAATTTAAGTTTGACCACCACATGGTCATAATGAAATTGTAATTTAGTTCGTGTTGCATGATATTCGGAGTGAACACTGTCTTGAAGAACGCATTTTATTTTCACCATGTTTGTAGATTGAATCACAAATTTAAGTGAGTCAGTTGATTTTGTATATGCTTGATGGAGATGTAATGAGCTCTGTGATGTTTGTATATTTTGTTGACAAGTGCATGTATTCCAGAAGCTGCCGCCAACACATGAACATGTTTTTCAACCACTTCAACGTAGCCAGCAACGCAACACTGAACAATTTCTGTTCTTATAAGGTCTTTTTTTCGCAAAACAACAATAGATATATTGTTATTCGTGCTGTCATTCAACACTGTTATTCGTGCTGATATTACTACTGTTATCATGCACACTCATCAGCGATATCACTTGTGGTGCGAACTCATCAGACATGTGCCATATCTTCATTGATAACAATGCGATCTGTATATTTCAATCTAACTTAGAGGCTAAATTAGGTAACGTTACATGGTTTCACTATTTCTATTACTGAGGCAGTTCTCTTGATTGGTCCACGGAAACTTAGTTTTGCAGTGAACTCTTCTTAGCATAATCACTATGGGCCAGAGCAATTTGATTATATTAAAAGTCCTTCCTCAACTGACTTAGCCTATTGCGAATCTGGTTCATTGGTGTCCAAATATATAGTGTGTGAATAGTTTAAATAATATCCACAGTCAATTTAAAATGTGTATTTTTGTTCAAATCGTCGAAAGAATTGACTTTAGTCGTTAGATCTGGTAAGATTCAAAATAGTGCATATCCAAAACGGTAAGCACTGCAGGATCAATCCTCTCCCTGATCACATGACAAAGTTATGAGATTTCACAAAGGGCGAAATTTGTGGAGTTTTCAGCGTTTTAATTTTCACATAAATTAATGTTGCGCCAAACATCAAATAATTTAATAGTTTGTCTGATGAGTTAACAACATAATACATAAAAAAAAGTTGCACAAACGCGCTAAGATGTCCTAGTGGATACTATGTAAGTTTGATATTTCCCAAATTGAACTTGAAATGACAAAAAAATCTAATTGAGGAGGGATTTTTAAGTGTCTCATCGGCAGATCCAGGGGGTGTCCATCAGGGGCCTGAGGCACCCCCCCCCCTTTATTTCGGCCTGATTCAAAATTAGTTCTATGGACACCACTATGTGACGCCCTCTTGTTCCTCAGATGAGGACATTTCTGATACAAACTACGGTCTAGGGGCATTGCCTCCAATACTGCCATATATCCCCGTCGTTCTGATATACTCCCCGTTTATGCCTTCTCATCGTGGTATCCATTATAAAAGGCACATCGATTATTTTAGTCAGTCCAATGAAAGTGAATTGCAATGGTCAGCAGTTGTGTGGTTTGCAAAGTCACGTGAGAGACAGTCGCTTCAAGCTGCAACCCATGTATGTTGTTCTCCGTGAAAAGCAAAATATCGCCCTGAGATTCCACCTTCATGACGGCACCTATGAGGTGCCGTAGCGGACAAAATGGTGATGAAACGGAGAAACCTGTTGAGTCCTGCAAGGTCAATCCCGTTCTGCGAGATCGGTCGATTTCTGGCTGCGAGATTGATCGAGTTCTGGCTACGAGATAGATCTAGTTTTGCAAGATCAATCGAGTCTGGTTACCACTGAAAATAGCGTTGTAAATTTCTATAAATGTTACCAACGTGAATATGTTTAAAAACAAAACTGACAATTAAGACGACTATGTGATGAGATGGCCTGCATAATACATAACAGTGTCTTTACATTGTGAGCTATCGTGGCTTAGCGGTAGAGCGTTCACGATTCGGTAGAGCGTTCACGATTTACATATTTTCTCGTTTAATGTTTTCATTATTATTTTATCGATTATATTTAGTGCAATATTCGCTTTTGTTTAAGCTCGCTGATTGGCAATGTGTGGTACTCTTTGATGTATTGTTGACAAATCCATATTTCAAGAGTAACTAATTTACTGGCGAAATGTTAATCATGTTCTATTTACTAAAATGTTAAGTTATAATTTATACATTAGGGTGGCTACTATGAAGCGATCACGCCTGGGCTTAATAAGAATCTTTCTGATGCATATTAATAATATACTTTGCCTAAATTATTATTATTATTTTCAGCAAATGCATGATTCATTTTGTATTGTTAAAATTTATAAAGCGACATCTGGGACCAGCCCATCCATAGGTGCATACATACAGTCATAAAATAATAAATATAATATGTAGTTAAAGATATATATATATATATATATATATATATATATATATATATATATAGTCGCTACTAAGCCACACATAGAAATAATTAGTATCACACATTGCCAATCAGTGAAATGAAACAAAAACGAATATTGCACTAAATATAATTGATAAAATAATAATGAGAACATTAAACGAGAATAATTTTGTTCCATTCATTTGTCTTCTGTGAGAATTAATTACTTTGTGAGTGATTCAGGAAAATATATGAAATACAGGGGTCTCCCTAGAAAAAATAGGCATGGGCCAATTGGCCCATACAAGCAAAATTGTATGGGTCATTTCAATGATGATTGGGTCAATATAGTTTTGGCCAGAGATCTGTTTTACATTACAAATGTGGCGGATCATGTATGTCAAGAGAACAACTTATGTTGTACATACAAAATTGGTATGAAGTTAAAGCAATGATTTAAAGTGAAACTATTCTGGAATCCTCCACAAGCACCGTGTAAAGAAAGGCTGTTTTCAAAAAGCTTTACACAAGGAGTTAATATTACTGCTAAAAAATGGTATAATGTTGTCTACATCAAGTAACAAGTATGTTGATGTATGTGCATTGAAGGAAGTATTTCATTGTCAGAAGACATGCACAAGGTACACCAGTATGTCTACTGTATCTGCAGCATCAGAATATACATACTGACTGTGAGTCTGGATTAACATATATATGACAATCAAATCACAAGAAGAACATCTTAGACAAAACATGTTTTTTATTTTGACTGGTGTCAAAACAATCTGGAAGTATACAATCAATATGAGATGCAAATTATCCATAATTATAATTAATTGCACACAGATCAAATATTTTGTTAAAAACAACGTGTCACTAACTGGACATTATTCATTAGTGATTACTATCCCTCCTGATAATTTATAATAATTATTAATATACCCACATTAATTATTGCTGCTATACATAACAGAATGCTAAATAAATAACAAAATAAATGTGTCACAACTGTGCCAAGTAAAATAAATAAATTAATATCTAGCGGTAGTCATTCACACAAATACAATCATAACTAACGGCATATTTATATCCTAACAGATATAAATATAGTGCTAATACTTCACCTGATAGCTATGTATCGACCAGATAATAAATTACAATTTATATAATTATAGTTTTACTTACTAGAACTTGGGCAGGGCCACTGACATGGATGCTATGTAACACTCAGCCCTAATGCTTGACACCAACTGAGGTACTTGTGTCAGTGATAAATTGGAGGGAAACAACAAAGATTGTTTTTATTCAAAGTTTGCAAGGTAGTACTTTCTGTACCCTTCACATAACAAGTAACAATAATTACAGAACTCAAGACACTTGCACAACCCAATGACTGGTCACATCCACTGTGTAATTAGGGAATAAAACATACCAACACAATAAAGCTGATGAAACAAATATGTTATTACTGTTCTGGTCCAGGGGAACCCACAGAAGCTGACATTAAGTCAAATCAGGATGACACTTCCTGCAGACAAAATCACTTCTATTTTGTCTTAGATCATCATCCTTTACATTGGGCACTGTGGAATGACCCATTACTTTAGTTAGCAAAGATTTTGCGGTGGCAATGTTCGCGCCATGTTTTCAATGCTAGTTTGAAATCAAACTCCTCCAACCTCCTTCCAAGTGCACTCGCATCAACTGGTCACAGTGCTCAATACTGAGCCTACTTCGCAGTGATGTCGGAGTGAGATTCTGCAAAATGTCAAGTGGCGTGTAATTGTTGATATCCGAAAGTTGTTCGTTCCTTTGGCCATTGTGCTGTTGGATTTGGCTTCCCTGCACAGCTGGCAGTGCATCAGATCTTTTCTATTATAATATCGGAGCCATTTATAGGCTGACAGCCACACCTTTTGGAAGTTCCTCTTCCTGGGTCCAGGTGTGCTTCTAGTCGAAGCCGCTTGCTCCGGTCCCTGCGTAGTTCCCGATGAAGCTGCTTGCTCCTGTCCCTGCGTAGCTCGCGACAAAGTCCCATGCTCCTGTCCACATGTACCTCCAGACAAAGTCCCTTGCTCCTGTCCATGTGTACCTCCAGACAAAGTCCCTAGCTCCTGTTCACCTGTGCCTTCAGACAAAGTCCCTTGCTCCTGTCCACGTGTTCCTCCAGACAAAGTCTCTTGCTCCTGTTCACCTGTACCTCCAGACAAAGTCCCTTGCTCCTGCCCCGGTGTACTTCCCGACGAAGTCATCACTTGCTCCAGTCCCTGTCTAGTTCCAGTTGTCTGCTCTTGTGTAGTCATTTGTCCCGGTGTTAGAGTCTGTAAAAACCATTGAATACATATAATTGAATAAGTAAAGTTAATTAATCATAATTTGCAATAATCCAAAACAATTGCACTAGGTGATGACATGTAAAGTTGGTTGATTAACAAGGTGATATTGAACTGACAATAGCAAATTACCACACAATAGCTCTATGTACAGCAATTTGCACACACAATTATACACGGCATAACAGACATGCAACCACCACAACATAACCCTTACTTATATACGTTTTTTGGCTGTTAAATTTGGCTTTATTTATCACACAATACACTTTGTTACTTGGTCCAACTTCCGCGTATTGACAACTGGCGTTGACGGACTAGCATAATTATAGGCAATACAGAGCCCACTATGGCACTGGCACGTCCCATGATGATGATAAACGTATTATGACACAACTCCAAATTGTTTAAATATTCGGATGTTGAACGACAGTTATTATGAGGTATTTCCTAAATTAATGTATGATAAATATTGCATGTCAACGCAATTAAGATAATATGGACGCTACGCCTACGGTTGTCGTGGGAGATATTACGTCATATGTGCAAGTTACGATTTATGCCAATTACGAATTACTTGTATCACAAAACGACACGTTCTAAGGCACCGTATAATGAATATATACTTACACTTTGATGGAAAACATTTCGGATGTCCGGCTGATTCAGTTTTCTTTTCTTTTTGGTCGGCACGTTGAATTTCGGTGAACGTGCGACAATGTCGCGTATACGAAACGCCGCGTAAGCATTGTGTGTTTATTCGGACTCCGCTATGTGGCGCCACTGTTTGTTGCTTCTACTGTCAAGGCGAAGTCACGTAGTCGTGGTAAGAGCGACGCAAGAACGTAGGACTACCGTATAAAATAGCCGCATCAACGATACGAGTGGTTATATTAGCAATATAAAACTATACTAAATTAGTATATCCTTTATATGTTTACTGGTTATGAGTACTTTTCAACCGACGTACAATAGCAAAGTGGTGTTATCAAAGTGACAACATGATATGGGCCCAACTATAGGCAAGCCCGCGCGCCAATTGTCCCAAGCGTTAAGACGGATGCGCGTCATTCTACAGGGGAACGCGCCATTGGCGCATGGCGCTTCCCAAAAGAGACCTCTGGAAATATAAATTACTGTTATGGTAACTTTTAGTCACGTTTATCTGGGTAGTATATTCCCAGCAGGCACACGACGTTGTAGCAACGTTGTAGCAACGTCAGGTATCGACGTTGTGATGACGTCGAAATATTGGTCGATATGAAAGTTGAGTCGACGTCGGATATCGACGTTGTTTCAACGTCGGATATCGACGTTGTTTCAACGTCGGATATCGACGTTGTTTCAACGTCGGATATCGACGTTGTTTCAACGTCAAGTATCGACGTTGTTTCAACGTCAGGTATCGACGTTGTGATGCCGTCGAATTATTGGTCGATATGAAAGTCGAGTCGACGTCGGATATCAACGTTGTTTCAACGTCATGGTTGTTTCAACGTTGTAACAAAGTTACAAACTGACTAGATTTCAACGTCCTTAGTAACGTTGATTTTGTAATTGAAACAATGCTGACTGATCTGTCAGCATTGTTTCAACTTCAATGAAACAAAGACACAAATGTATCAGTGAGTCCTATGTTTTTTATTGACGATATAAAAGAAAATGCACTTTAGAATATAATTTGTGTCTGATTAGACAGTGTCAGTGGGTTGTTTGGTTGTGCTGGCTGTTCTTCCACATCCCCCACTCCTCTCTGGCGCATACTTGGCGGCAACAGCTGTGTTTACGTCAAACTCGGTGCTGCCATTCACCGACCTCATAACACTAGCTGAAAGGGAATGCATATACGTAAGTTGTATTATATATCTTCTGATATCATGAAATGTGATATATATCCTGGTAGTTTATAGTTGGAAACATAAATCAATGAAGAAGCTTTTCTTTAAAAAAAACGAATTAATTAAATTTTGTTAATTACCAATTAATTAACCACGGCCCACGTACGGAATTGGGTGCTTCCTGAAGTTAGAACACTCAACTATAATAGCATAAATGCAAGTATTAATAACGAATTAAGCAATATGCAGCGCAGAATACTAAATGAAGATTTCACAGAATATATAATATATAGATATATTATAATAATATATCATTAATGTTGTGTTTCTATTATGGTCAATCAATTACTCGCAACAAATAAACATATAGACATATATAGTGACAGCTAGTACTGCTGAGTTCACCTAAGACTATTATGTCCAAGACAGTTCACGGCCTTCGAGTTTGGCGCCTAAAATTACGATGTGAAAAGATCTACTTTCGTATGCTTTGCGAACAAAAATTATTTGCATAATGCTCAAAATCAATGTATTGGATAATAAAAAATACAGCCAAAGATTCACAAAGGAATTTCTAAAGATGTATACGTACCATGTCTTGCGGCGCGCCAATCGTTTATAAATTATAACTGTAAAAAGAATATGGCGGCATGGGCCGGGTAGACTCGCAGTAAAAAAAAATTAATATTGATAATCATCAGTGAATATTTTGAACATATGGAGCTTACAACAAGAAAATGTTGTCATTGTTTGTTATTTTTTTGTGAGAGTAACTACACGTTTCATATGAATTTTAGTTAGTTTCTTTCCATTTTATTTTGCTTCCCGCGTAGTGCATTACCGCGCGGGAAAAATCCGCTTGCATGCTATGCGAAATTTAATACAAGTAATAAATCATAAGGGTACAGCGCGAGTGAGATATCAGAGCTCGGCCTCCCTCGGTCCAAGCTCTGATAAATTACCTCCCGCGAGTGCGGGCGCCGCATGTGTGGCTGGCAAACGGGCTGTTGTCGGCAAGCGCTTGCCGAGCGCTGCCAGGCGATGTCCGCCCTCGGACCGAAGAATGCGTGCTGGCTGGGACATGATTCCTCATCCCGTTTTAAACCTAAATCGGTTATTTGGCTAGTGAATCAAACAGACAAAGTTGTGCGATCACAAATCCAGTCACTGACACTGGAAGCATGCTGTACGTTGCCGTTCAAATAAAAATTAATGTTCGTATAGTAACTTTCATCTTTAGCATAATAACCTAAATTCGAAGTCTTAACCACGTCAAACTTCGACGTTGTTACGACGAAGGTTGGTCGATGTTATATTGATGTTGCGTACATAATGTGCGTTGCGTATACCGACCTAAATTCGACGTCGCAACAACGTCAAGCTTCGACGTTGTTACGACGGAGGTTAATCGACGTTACATTGACGTTGCGTATATGTTGTCCACCTACATACATTGCGTTCCGACCAAAATTCGACGTGCTAACAACGTCAAACTTCGGCGTTGTTACGACGGAGGTTAATCGACGTTACATCGACGTTGCGTGTATGTTGTCCACCTATGTGCGTTGCGTACCGACCTACACTCGACGTCCAAACGACGTCAAACTTCGACGTCGGTACGACGGGGGTTGATCGACGTTGCATAGACGTTGTGTATATGTTGTCGACGTCGCGACTTTATTTCAACCTATTTTCGACGTCGAAACGACGTCGGTGTGCCTGCTGGGTTATATCATGCTTATTGCAGCATTACTTCGCTGCACATTCTACTCCGCTGTTTTTCTGGTAACCAGACTCGATCTATCTCGCAGAACTCGACAAGTTTCGCCGTTTTATCACCCTTTTGGGTTTTGTCCGCTACGGCGCGTCATAGCCACCCTCGACACTGTCACTGGTGAGAATCACGACGATGTGCTTCTGCCATAATTATAGTTCTGGAGACGCATTTAGACTAGCGACACAAAAAATAACGCCTTATCCTGGCCCCCTTGCCGACTGTGTCTGTAGTGTAAAAAAATAATAGGCCCCTATTATATTGGCCTATACATAATGAAATTATTGCCATCATCCGGGTGCAGATCCAGATCATGTACGAGGTACGAAAGGTGTTTTGGTTACTAAGAACCCGGGTAACCAATGAAACTCATCACAACTGAAAGTACTATTTGATTCCAGTTTTCCATGATTTTACGTGTGTACGACAAACGCTAGCGCCACATCCCGGAGTCTTGATGCATGTCGCGAATAGTGCACACTGGGAAATCGCGAGCGCTGCGTCCGTAGCTACCCCTACATGGCTGCTGTTTACATTATTCGCATCATTTCACAGCCTTTTATAATAGCCCCAGATAGATTACTCTTTTTTTGTTGACACATCTCGCGTAATTTTGTAATACAGTACTTCCTGGATGTCTTTTAAGAAGCATAACGTTAATAAAATTCCACATCCAGCATTTTCGCGACAGACCTCAGAAACCCCCAGTGTGCACCGCGTAACGTTCGCCGCAACTGACCCGCTTTATAAATTCGGCTGAATCGATGCAGAAGAATGGCGTCTCCATCATCGGTGTTTCTCTTGATGGCTAGTGGACAAATAGAAACGGCTGAGGCATGTAGAACCTTTTACGAGCTCTATGTCAATGTAGTGCTAAGAGTTAGGCTGTGCTAAAGTTGGTGGCAATGGAAAAGTGGGAAAATAAACACTCGGCGAGCGTGTCACAGCTTGCGTTGACGTTGTGCCTCCATTCTCCAAGCTAATCACCGGAATAAAACAAGCGCTTCCAGGATAGTAACGCAATACACGTAATCAAAAGATTGTTACCTTAATTAAACATCAAACTAATCAGTTAGCATTAAACCGAACTTACCTGTGGCACGTATGTCTATGAGATGGGGTGTCACCCAAAATGCATGTAAGTTGACCTATTATCGCTCACTGTTTCGAAGACGCTGTCAGTTATGAAAACGTCACTCAAGTATCAACAGCTCACAGTCATACAAAATGACGTGATGTAGGACTTTTGGTCTAGATTCTTGTCTGTAGATGCCACGTTGTGGTTTCGTGCGCATTTGGAAATGTTACACACTCTGCCTCTGTAATGTCAAAACGAACTAGACGAAGTTGTACTGCCTACTGGATCGTTGAACGTATCTAGTATGCACTGCAACATGCTAGTTCCGTTATACAATTTCTTTTATTTAGTTGTAGTGTGAAATCATTGGAAAAACTATTAAATTAGTTTTGACCGGATCCAGTCAAAATGTGGCAACAAAAATGCAAAAGTGGTCCAGTTGTATGTAGCATTAAGCTTTTAAGGTTAAATATTCACACTTTTGCACGTTTTCTGATTTGATGATCAAAGTAAATTCTTTCGATCAATTAAAAAAATATGCGCTCTTTTATTAAACCGGCTGCGCGTATTACTTAAACTATTCACACACTACAGATTTGAACATCAGTGACAGTGAACATGATTTGGTATGGACTAAATGAAATGAGGAGGGTGGTTTTATGTGTGTTGCATTTTGAAAATAAGCAGTACTTAATAATCCCCTGGTGAACTACCTGGCCTGACATAATGTTGAGCTTGTGAACACCCTGCAGGTTCTCATTAACTAGAGAGACAGTAGGTGGATATTTAATAGCTAGCTTACTGCCTCTTTAGTTAACGAGATTAAAGATGTCTACTAGGATATTGTACATGGATGACTCTTCGGGTTGTTGGAATATCTCTGCCAGATCCTGTGAGGAAAACAAACACAGCTCTAGTAAAGGGTGATTGTAAAGTGTATTTTTCTGTAAAGGTGGACACAAATGTTTACACTCTTCATCAGATGCATCATGCATTTGTTCAATGAACAATTTGGGACCTTGTGCGACTGGTGATTTAGGGATTTGTAGTGTTAGGAAGTAACTTGTACAGTACTAATATAAATAAGTTTAACCAATAATAATGTAATATTTATGCAATGTATGATATGAACAATTGTTGGTTAAGTTCTCTAGAATACACCAATTTAACTGTTTTAAAATTATGTCTGAAATGTGCAACAACATCTGCGAAGATGAATACAAATTAAGGTGACCGACCAGTGTCTGTTCTGTTTCAGTTTCCAGAATTTGATGACATCTACTTTCGATACAGCTTCACGTTTGGTCGGGATTGGGTCATAACGTCCGTGAGTATTTTGTAATAGCTACCATGGTAAACAGTTTTTTTACAGGAAAGAGAAGATTCCAAATTTAAATTAAATAACCAACCACAATTTAAAAGTCCTGTGCATCATTGGGAATATATAAAATTCTGGTGTTCCCTCAGACCCTCACCTCATGGTATGAAAAAATATTGCAGTGTAATCCTTTAAATTATACATAATTTACTTGATGTTTATTGAAATATTCATTAACAGGAATGTGTAATACCATTACATGTGTAATATCATTACCATTACACCGTTTGTGCACAGAAGTTTCCTGGGTACTGGTCAATAGATTATTGATATCATATAGGTACTACTAATTGATATATTTGTGTACAATGTGGATATATGAAATAACCAACATTAATTTATAAACTGGCAGAAACAACGTTGCAGGTAAATATTTACAATTAACGAAAACTACCATTGAATTTCCACAACATGCTTTTGGACATACTTTCAGTGGCATCCTGGGAATTTTCTTTCACAAGCCACACTAAAAAAATTCTTACTGACCTGAACTTAGCTATTTAACATCATTTGATACCATGCAAGACTGTATATATCATAGCCTTGCGAAGTGCAGGTATAATAAATATTTCTGTATTTATTACCTAGCCCACCAAACAAAGGATCAGAATTGAGGCTAACATGACACATAGTACAATTCTTTCAATTGTGTCCAGACCAAAATGTACAACAATATTCAATAATGCATTCTTGGTTCTAGTGACATACAGTTATGTTCACTGTTGATTATACACAAATTGGTAACACAAACACATGGAAAGATTGTAGAAAAAAATTTATGTTACTGCAATAGTTTAACAAAAATATTGGATTTTTTATTTCGCTGTGCATACGAAAAGTTTAAGATTCAGCAACCTTGTTTTTGACCAACATAATTTACTCTGCCTGACCTGCACAATAGCGGGGTGTGCGTCATATGAAATATGTTTGGTTTGCCAACACTTGATGAGGGAGTTTTATGATTTTCCCCATTATTAGGGTCTGGAAGAAGGACTTACGCAGACTTCCAAAAAGAGTCGCAATGACAGACAACTGTTTGTTCTCAATTTCCCCCTTGAAGTCACATTCAAAAGTACCAACCCATACGGATGTAAGTGTTGAATCCATAGCTAAGTCAGATATAGTAATTGTTTCATAGCTATACTCGCACTGCTGGAGTGTCTTCTTGATCTATTAGAGGTGTTCTTAATGAATACTTGGCTGTCATAGTGCATGCATGCGTGTGTGCGTGTGTATATGGCAAAAACAGCATTAGCATCTGGATTATAATTTATATGGTTTTGGATAGGTTATACGATTAATTATGTATTTGTTTTTGTTAGCGTTAAGCTGTCATGTGTATGCATGTGTGTGTTGTAATTTTGTCTGTTTTATATCTCAAATGTATCTCACGTTTGAGTGGTGTTATCATTACTGTTACTATATCTCATTGGGTTGTTGTTGTAGGGCCACAACTAGTGCTTCACGCCTATGGTATTGACATCTTTGGCAATGATGTTGTGCGTGGCTATGGAGTATGTCACATACCAATGGTACCTGGAAGGTAAGACTGCAAAGCAGCGACATTCTGTCCTGTCCTACGATTATTGTAGACATGGAATTTCAGTTGTAGTAGTCTAGTTCTAAGTGTGATTCCTGTGAATGTTTGCATTTGTGTTTAGCAGCAGTGTACCATATGAACATGTTCAGTTTCAGAAAAAATGCAGGAGATCAATGTATAAAGGGTTTTGGGAATTGCGCATTAATTTGAGGGAATTACATGTAAAGAGTGGGGGGCAGCCATGGCTTAGTGGTTAAGGTGTTGGACTCTAAATTCGAGGGTTGTGAGTTCAAGACACACACTGGGCACAGTTCGTTTTCAAAGCTTAGGCAATTTCGTTTACCCTACATTGCCTCAGTCTACTCAGCTGCAAATGAGTACAAACACTGTTTGGAAGGTACCTGCGATGTACTAGTGTCCCGTCCAGGAGAGTCAGTATAACTGCACCAGGTTTAAGCACTGGCCATATAAGCCTTCATGGCTTCCTAAGGTATAATGCCTGGGGGATGACTTTACCTACCTACATGTAAAGAGTACTCAACCTGTTAAGCATACATGCCCTAATAGTGACGTGTAAAGCGTACGACACTCAACCTGTTAAGCATACATGCCCTAATAGTGACATGTAAAGCATACGACACTCAACCTGTTAAGCATACATGCCCTAATAGTGATGTGTAAAGCGTACGACACTCAACCTGTTAAGCATACATGCCCTAATAGTGACGTGTAAAGCGTACGACACTCAACCTGTTAAGCATACATACCCTAATAGTGACGTGTAAAGCGTACGACACTCAACCTGTTAAGCATACATGCCCTAATAATCAGACACCCATTTATGAAGACCTCTTGTTAATCTTTTACAACCTTGGCCAAAGTTATTACTTCATTTTTTTCAATCCCAAAACATTAATTTAATCACCTTTTGAGCATATATGTTTTTATCAAATATTGTATATTATGGCACTTTGCAAGCCAAATAACACTCAAAATTGTACTGGAATGTTATTGCAAATTGCAAACGTTGCTGCATTGTTAATGTTATCACTGATTTTGGAATTGCTGCATGCTATAATGAAGACTGATGTAATTTGAAGTACTATTTGGACTTAAAACTAGGAAAGTACCCTAACTGGTCTCTGACGTCCGGATCATTAGTAGTTTTAAACACGGATGATTGACTGAAATCAATATTTCTCCAAATGGGACCGCATGCCATTACTAAGCATTGTTGACAAGTGACTGGTGTGCGTGCGTGCGTGCGTGCGTGCGTGCGTGCGTTGAAAAGTGGTGCCATCTGATGTATGCATATTACAATTTTCTTGACATTTCTCTAGTCTGCAATTTTTTTAACTTACTGTATGCTTGATAGTTTGAACACAGTATTTCACATTCCCGCCACTCAATCATGCATGCATTACTGCATATGTTCCACCACTCAAAGCGTGTATACACATAGCACTTGTACTAATGGTACACTTGCATGTTAATATACAAATTGTAACACTAATAAACTAAGGTTTACTACTCCAATGGTCATTTAGAGCTCTACCATTGAAATATATTACAGTAAAAAATAATCCCTTGCATGACATATTTTATTACACAAGCAACTGGCATAATATTCACTGGTGATCATAAACCTAATCCAACATTGCAGTCTCTTTAAATGTCACCAGATCTATGTCTGGCGCGAATGATCAACAAAGGAAGGTCCCTGTTTGCTTTGCATGACAACCATGCAGAATGTCATTACTGAGTTGTGAACGGACGTCTGTCGATCTTCTGACACATTCAAAAACACCCATTCATTATCTGTATTACTGTGGGCAATGACAGCCCCCCCTTCCAGCTTGTACTTTGGAGTAGTGCAGGCCGACTCAGTCATGCACTGCTCAATTATTGCTTTGGTGCGACAAACAGTCAATCAGATGTTGTATAACCGTGTTAGCCTGAACACTTCCATGAGGAAAACAGACAATGAGAATATGGCAACTTTATTTCTGTCCCGTGTTAACCAGCACTCGATACGCAAGCAAAATTGTAACTGATGTAGCCATGACGAGTCCGGTAAACTAGAATATTTAAGAAAACAATTTGAACAGAAATCTGGGGAAATTGCTCTCCTGAGAAGGAGAACAAGAGATTTGATGGATTTCCCTTTTCTGACTATTGCAGTATAATTATATGTTATATATATATATATATATATATATATATATATATATATATATATATATATATATATATATATATATATATATATATATCAGATTTGGGTTTTACACAGTGGCACAATACAGTCGCGCCTCGTTATAACGCTGTAGTCGGGGTCCACGATATCAGACCGCGCTGTAAGCGAGGCGCGTTAGGTGTTCCCATATCTGCCACCAGGGAGCTACTAAACAACAGCGATCGCCGCCCGCTGCACCAAGTCCGTGAACGCTGTCGAAGCCCTATGTGCTTGCAGCGCTGTCCTATACGCCAACATGCAGTTTATGGAACTTATTAAACTTTTTATGCTAGCATCAACGTGTATTATTTTTAAATGTCACACCCTGATGAATCTTGAATATATCTACGACGACGATGGACCAAGGCAATAGGCCTACGAATCAAAAATAATAACCTGGATCTGAGCAGCCGAAAGCATATATGATGTGACAAACGTAGTATGTAAGCTGATAAAACACAGAAATCGACAATAGATAGAGTTAATAATTGTTTCACTTCGTCTTTAAACCGATCTCGACCAAAACCCAAATTTATTACGCACCACTTAACATCGATTCATCATTTCATATGCGGATGACGAATTCGTATTTTTTACGCACCGGTAGAGCCTTGGGTTAGGAATTTGGCATGTTGGTTTCGCGTCGCGAAAACGATTAAATTTAGGATGTAATGGAAGCATGTCATTTCACCTAAGTGTTATGTTGGTATTGCAAACTAAATGCATTTAAAACTATTTATCTGATTCGTACACGAGGCGTATTCGTGAATCTCGATTGCAATTTACAAACCGTCGAAGCGAAGCGCGAAGCCAGCGACAGCGATTGATAGCGCAAGACAAACAACACATTGATACTCGTTCATTGACATTGTTCGCCTAATGTTTCTTGAGAATTGTCAAAGCAATTCTAAGTAGGTTTAAGCAGGCCCATTTGGCATTTTCCCCTGGCGGCAGAAAATCGGGGTCCACGACCGACCGCGTTATATCCGAATCCGCGTAATAACGGGGCGCGTTATAACGAGGCGCGACTGTATAACACAATGTCACATCGTATTTGATGTTACTGTCTCAGCTGATAGATCACTGTCGTGTCCTTATTGTCTCAGTCCATCCCTGGGGCCATCTCACCCATAGCTACCAAGTACATTAGCTCACTACAGTTCCTTCAAGTGCTGTAGAAAGTCCTATCTAGCTGTTGGCCTGTTTTACACTGTATAACGGACAGGTTTGTGCTTACTTGGTAATCAAAGTCTTGATAAGTGGTTGCCTGTTCTGGGAAACTGAGGGTGTTACATTTAAGATTTTTTAACTAGTCCATGTTACAAATAAATTATAGTAAATAACTACAGAAAATCTACAATTATATCTCACAGAGCAGCAATTCATCGGCTTCAGACCTGTCATCAGCTCAAAAGGGTGTTTACTTTACTTACAGTTCAAATCAGTTGGGTCAATTACATTGTATCAATTCCAATTACACCTCAAAAATGCCAATTCTAATTAACAATTCCATATCGAAATAAAAGTATGTTAATACAGCAACCATAAACATACTCAATGCCCAAAAATATCATATTTTAGAGCAGTTTTATTTAATTTTATTGATTATTTATAGCGAATAATTTGAGTTAAAAAAGTTACATGATATAATTGAAAATCGAAAAAGTAGTTGAGAAGTAATTTAAAATACCAATCAAATTTTCACCAATTCCAGTTCCTACTTTTAAAAAGAAAACAATTCCATTTCCAGATATAATTCTGGAATTGGAATTGGCGTTTCAATTCCACTTACAATGTAATTGGCAAGTCTGATCGTTGCAAGCTTACAAGTATGTTTTACATAGCATCTTGATAGTTTGGTGCATTATATATTTTAATATTGTGTCATAAAAAAATTAATTCATAAAACAACGATTCATGTGCCATGCATAAGGCATCATTGAATCTATCATTTGCAGCTTACATTATTTTATGTATTCATCAATGTTGCTTTAGCTATTGTTACTAGGATGAATTCCTGGTATTCTCCATAAAACTGGATTTGTGTCATCGTGTGGCTTTAGTTAAATGTTTTCACAGTGGTTTTGTATCACTAAAGGTAAAAATGCCAATGGAATTTTAAAAATATGCTGATTCCATTAAGGAAATGTCTTTCCATTTGCAGCAATTCGGATTCCAGTTCTGTTGCACTCACATCAACACATTCCCAAGTTGACTTTCAATTACAAATCTGGAATTCTCCATTTTCTGGCTCCTGTTAGTGCTTCATTTCATTATTGTTAATTTATCTTGTTTCAGTGTTTTAGATGGCAGTTGAAAGTGACAGTTATTTTTGGATCCGTGATGAAAATGTAGCACATTGGAAGACAAGCCATTCTAGGAAAATGTCCATAAACAGGTTGAACTCAAGGTATCATTAGATTTTGACAAAATTGGACAGGATATCTGTCAGTTTTATTATTTTGAAACATATTTACACTGCTAGCATTAGGACACATCAACAGTCACACCGTCCCTAATGAGCATCTGTCATTTAAAAAAAACATGTTTTTGTACTGCTATTTTGTTTGCTACATACACAATGTTTTATTTTTGCAATTTAGCATTGGAGGGCATATATAACCATATCAGGTTCAAAGGATGAATCACATCAGTGTTTTATGTGGTGCACATTGATTAAATCTCACTCAATCAGAGGTGCACTCAGTTTCACATTTTCAATTCTCCTCGACTGCTCAACATCTAATGAAATCCTCTGATAGAATCCCGTAGTTAGATTTGATTATTGCCAGATAATTGCACATTTTCAAAATTAGGTTTCTATTCTGTAGCAAAACCACAGGTGGGCTGTCTGTTTTGTTTTGTTTTTCCTCTTCCAAGAAATGCATTTTTCTGCATGACAACTGGATGTAACGAGAGATATTGTCTTCATTGTTACCCACTTACAAATGTCCTAATTTATTCTCGGAAAATACATTTCAATGCCGTTTCTTGCTTAGATATTGCAGTGGCACTTAGTGTTGTGACTATTGATAAAAGACACTCGGGTCGCGAAAGGAAGATCATAGGTCATGGGATGCCAGTTCGGGTCTGGTCATGTGTCTGCTGCAGATTAGCTAACCCAAACTAGACCTGCCAGATCATATGCTACAGCTGTGGTACTCTTAGTTCTGGCTGCCTTTTTAATTGGAATGAATAATGATTTCCTTTGTTAACCAAACAATTTTTTATGGCTTTGCAACACTGAATTTATTCATATTTATGACATCTCACTTGTTTTAAAATAATATCCATATAAAGCATGTTACTATTGTGATTTGTCATACTTATATATTTTGGAAAATACACGATGAGGCGATGAAGTAAAATATGCCAGTTTTATGACATATATAGAGAATGGCAATAAAAGACACCAATAAATCTTTATTTTTAAAAGTTAAATATGATGTTTTCATCGGATGATTTATTTGTCCGTTAAACTGCCGTTTCATACAATTTCTTATATGAAGTATAACATTTTAAATTAGATAACATTTTTAGAGAATTGGGGTATTTCAATTGTGTGCGAAAATACCAACTAACTGTGTCTAAGTTAACCAATGAACATTATTGTACGTGCCTTTAAAGTAGATGTATTATTACAGTAGATGTATTATTACAGTAGATGTATTATTACAGTCTCTCTCATCTTGCTATGAAGCTCATGTTTTGCGAATAGTTCACAGATACTCAGTTGTTTCTTGATGTGTATTGCTTTTGTTGGAATGCTGAAGAGCGTGAGTCTGGTTGATCAGATCCATGCTATAAAACGTTCTTTATTCTGCTTGGCTGAATACAGATTGCCATGTTGGCAGATAGTGTTTGAATTTAGCATGGCTTTTTTCAAGTTGTCATACATTGATGGAGTTTATGGAATGGTGCACGCTCACCCAGCTAATGTCATTTTGATTTGTACTGTATAATCATAAAATGTGTGCAGGTGGTTTTTCATTGTATGCAGTGTTATGATCAGCTCAGATTAGGTATATTACATATAATATGACAACTAACATTACTTAATTATAAAATGTCTGTTAATATAAACAGCTATCCATTATTAAATCATAAATGTATTTTTATCCCTGATACAAGTATTTGATTTTCATGTTGGTATATAGAAGGGTGTTTTATGGCAGATAAAATAATGTAAATAACATTGTCTTGTGTGATTCATCAGGTTACGTGAACATTGTCTTGTGTGATTCATCAGGTTACGTGAACATTGTCTTGTGTGATTCATCAGGTTACGTGAACATTGTCTTGTGTGATTCACCAGGTTTCGTGAACATTGTCTTGTGTGATACACGTCAGGTTATGTGAACATTGCCTTGTGTGATACACATCAGGTTACATGCACATTGCTTTGTAGGATACACCTGTTAAATGAATATTGCCTATTACTACTATTACACTGTTTTTATATACCAACACTTATTAATTGTTTTTTTTTTGAGTCATGATATCATTGAAACCTTGATGACATATGCAGTATTGATCTTGTTGGTTACTTTTGTAAAACTAAATATGTAAGTTGCGTAAATTTATGCAAGCTGATATAATAACTAATATCAAATATTCATTCATAGCTTATTAAATATGGAAATTATTTAGGCATAGATCAACCAAGATCCTACTCATCAGGATGTTATAATGCAAAATATATGTTTTATAGAAATGATTCATATAGTTTCTTCAGCATGTTGCATTGGTTTGCGCATTTGCCTGGAATGTAAATGCAGACATTAAGAGCACGGCGGCATCTGTCCAGCATTAAAGAGATTGACCACTGAGATCTGTGTAAACCCTTTTCCATTAGCGACACACTCAGGTTATAATTCACAGATGATTGCTGAAGAATTAATGGCGCTCCATCTATTTTATTGTAGACAGGAGACTCTCTCCACATCTAAGAATCCTGGCACAGCCTTTTTTGCTTTTAGTCCTGGGTTGTCAAATGTCACAGATGCAATGTCATTAAGATGATGCTTTTAAATTGGCCTGTTGTCCAAGACAAGGAATACCATTGTCTCTTGGGATCTTGTGCGTATCAGCATTTCCATCAGACATGCTGTTGCAGCAGTTTAAAAGTAAGAATTATGGCAGCGTTGACACTTGTTATGCCGTGCCTCCAGGGGAAATAAAAGAATATGTTTTTGTAGATTTGTTCAGCATAGTTAGATTCAATATGTGCATTCAGAAATGATTATATTCCATGTCTTTTATCATATGTAAAATGTCTCTAAACACACATTGATGTTATAATCACTCCCTGGTGGTATTTCATACTAAAAATGTGGTATAAATATAATAAATATGCATAATCATGACCAGGGAACTTTTATTCATTTCAATAATGTTAATTATATTAAATCATTCAGACAGGAGAATTATTGATATTTAGTATCTAAGAAACACAAAGGTTAATAACATCACCATATGTTTTCATAATGACAACATAGAAGTAGTTGTTATGTGTAAGCTTGCCATGTCCTTGTTCATGATATTTTGCTTAATGATTTTGGTTTGTTGCCCCTCCGAGCTAGGGTTCCTGAGGATTTAGGTGCTATCTAAGCTTTATTATTATCTTGTGATAAGTTCTGTTTCCTGTTGATTTATGTGCAGGCACACAAGGAAGTTGGCCATGTTTGTGCCCGAGTCATCGTCAAGGTTCCAGAAGTTTCTTAGCTGGATGTTGAGTCGTCGTCCTGAATACACCAACCCCACCCTCGTGGCGCAGGGAGAAGGCAGGGAGGGTACGTACCACCCCGGGAGAGGGAAACATGCAAGCAAGCACACACACAAGAAAACAATGAGACTGAAATTGTCTCTTAACTTATTTACTTGTGTATTGTTTTAATCTAATTAACATACACCAATTTTAGCATGTTAAGGACGTAATTTGTTTTCACTTAGTCATTACCTATCTTGTTTGCCAACTTTACCAAATTTATCTGCTTCACTGACTTTGAATTAAACTTTTCATAATTGGCTACCTTGCTTTCTCACCAGCACATTTAGATACAGTAATTCATACTTGTAGATATTTTTATGCCCTCTTGCTTCCAATCCAGTGATGTCCTGCTTCAAACGATTTGAGGAGTGTGACTTATTTTTAGGTTCCTTTATGAATATTTGCAATTAGCAGCATACAGCTAATATGCAGTAGTTATAATGAAGTACTGTTTCTTCAGAAAATACCATCGATATCTTCATTTATTATATTGATGATTATTTCACATCATATCCAGGGCATGTAATAAGCCAGAGTGCCTATTTATCAGATTATAAATGGCAGCATTTCATTTCGAAAGCGTTTCATTGTTATTGGGGCTTACACGCAGGCTTCAGCAGTCATTATCAAATGCATCAAGGTGGCAAGGTGACACTTGTCCTAGCAGCAATATTTGCTGCAAGACATCAATTTGTTTGATAACCTGACTTTCTCATGGTGTCGAAAGCAAGAGCAACTGAGGCAGATGTGTGCCAATATACAGAAAGAGAATTACGGTGTGACAAAGAAACCATTGTTTACTAATCCCAGCTTGGTGCTATTAAATTACAGTGACAAGAGGGGTGATTTATGATTATATTAGCTAATCCTGCCAATGCTGGGTACTTGTTTGTCTTCAGTGACGCAAGTTAGATGGCAATCACTCATACGTTAGGAACTTCTTTGTCTTCTGTGACGCAAGTAAGATTACAAATGAATTAATCATTCCACCTGCAGTAAGTACTTGTTTGTTTGCAGTTATATGCATGAGATCACGTATGTAATTTTGGCTAATCTCGACTACAGAAAATACGTGTTCGTTTTCAGTGATACAAACAAGATAACAAACTATTTTGGCTAATCCCGCCTACACTAAATACTTGTATGTTTTCAGTGACGCGAGTGAGATCACAAGGATTTACGTGGGTCACCTTCAATGTTGTTATGAAGGACATGAAGAAGATGGGATATGACGTTCAGCCATCGGATGCTGCAATGCCCGGAGCAGTCCCCTCAGACCTGTCCACATCTACTACAGCTCCAACAACATAGGGAACCTTGTCACTGTTCCAGTTATGTAATGGCTTCCACTCTACATGATCACTTTCTTTGCAATGCCTCTGGTTCTCAGTAATTGCGTGGATGCCAACGCGTGCAATAAGTGCATGCAGGACAGTAATGCATACTTTCATGAGTCATTTGTTGAAGCACTACGAGATTTACAGAATTTTTTTTTAACGAGAACAATTTGTTCAAAGCTTGCCAGACTGACAGGGTGGTGAATACATGCAGCGTGAATGTCTTGTCACGTGCCTGAAGAGTTATCAAGTATATGACAGTGTTTATATATTGAGCTTGGCATAATTTCTATTGATGCAAAATCAAGTTAAGAAAACTTACTTTTCCAGATGCTTCACAGCAACAGTGACACATCTCTTCAGTCTATGTTAGATAACAATCCCAAGTTTTTTTTTATCATTTAAAAATGCAAACCAGTTAAACCTTTAATGCTACTTAACATTCCAGTTTCCTCCAGAAAATGGAACCAGTAATAATGACATGATTGGCTGATTATCATTATACGTATTGCAGTATAGACCTGTTACTGGATGGGCCCTGCACATCTTGAACGTGTTTTGTAATATATTTTATTATGTACTTTTGCTATGGTGATTTGAGTACCTAATATTTAGGTAAATGGTTACGGGGAGAGCAACTTAATGTGGTACAGAACTGTGCCTTGCTAAAGTGTACTGTTTATATTTTTTATTTGAGACAATGTTCTTTTCGGAAGCCATATAGTTGTCGATTATGTAAAACACCACGTACATCCATATAACGCAGATGTTATATATTTTGTACCTCACAGATATACCGTCCGTAAATGTTGCTCTTGCAGTATGTATACAGTTTTGTGTCGTTGAGTTTTTCTAACAATGTTATATCATTGAATGTATAGTTCTTTTTGTGGATGGATCTTGCATGTATTTACTGATATCTATAAGGCTGCCATGGGTTAGCAGGTTAGTCTTTGGTTGGTAAGCCACCGTTGCGGTGTAAAATAAAAGTAAAGGTATGTTCTTATATAGCGCGGTATCCGGTCCATAGGACTGCTCAAAGCGCTTTACACTTCACCCCCTGGCAGACCTGTTCTTTCCAAAGCCATCTCAACTTCTTTGGGAAGTATTCAGCCACACTGCAATTGCTGCGCGAAGGCTATTCGTTCACATATCCACCACTGTCTGTATTGCCAGGTACTCATTTATACAGTTGAGTGAACTGTGGCAACGTGGGGTGATCAAACTTGCCAAAGGTTCGAAGCGACCGCAGTGGGATTCGAAACCGGATTCTCTCGATTGAGAGTCCGGCCTTCTAACTGGTATGCTACCGCGCCCCACCAATTTGATGTGATTTGTTAAACAAAACTATTTTTGATTTGTTAAACAAAACTATTTTATTTATTTAATCGTTTTATGCATGCATCTACAAGTTGTATAGTAAACACACGACTATATTCTGTGGTAGTTATTAAGTATGGTAGTTATTAAGTTTCATACTTCTGATGTTTTGTAAAAAATCAATAAAGGAATGGACCCTTTCTTGATGAACGCATCCCTTTAAGTGCTTGTAGATATGCCAGGCTATGTTCAACTTATCTCGGGTAAGATGGAGGTAATTTGATTGTCGTTGTCAGCGTTCGGCAGATACACATTTTTCTTGACAGGCAAAACCAAAGATGATGACTAGCGCTGAATACCGACTCTCGGTACCATCTGTCTATATTGGCGGGTGCAAATACAATGTGTGTAGATTGGCTCTCATTCACCGAGGAGGGAGGTAGGTACTAAAAATTGGTGGGAAGTAGGAGGTTTCCCCCAAAACAGGTGGGAGATGTTAGTTGAGACGCCTGCCGCACACCCTCCCCTTCGCTATCTATGAGGTGGCAATATAGGTCAGACGAATTTATTGTATATTAAATTGTGCTATATGAAATTAAGTAATTCATCTGATGTGACACAATTGCAATTGAGCAGGCCTGTTCACAGGTTTTTTTTTGTAGAAGCTCTGGTGTGAAATAGTGCATTGTTTTGAGAGTTTAACAGGAGGAGGGATTTATGGGAAGTTTTCTGCTATGGGCCACGGGAATACATGGATATGTTGTCTAAACAATCAGTGGGCATCGCTCGTGGGTACGTTTAAAAAGAGCTGGAGGTATGTGATTTTGACAAAACTTGGCCAGCACGTCAATGAGATGATGGCAGTTGCTGTGAATTTTTTTTATAATCGGACAAACCATTAGCATGGCCACCAATGCAATGTTGCACTGTGGTCTGAGTTCAATACTGTACGTTCAAGGTGAGGTTTTTATTGGTGGTGATCGGACTAAATGAGTAACGGTTTCTGGTCTCACTCTCCAGAGTCCTCGTACATCAAATCCTGCCAATGTTTTAACATTGCCACGTGTGCACGTACGTGTAACCATGTTGGATTGAATGACGTGTACGCAGTTACCTATTTCCCAACGTAACATGCTACATACGTAACATTACCATACCATACCATACCATCGATTTGTTAGTGTGTATATATATATATATATATATATATATATATTAATATATATTATACATGCATATATATGTATATATATATTGTATATTCAATAGCAAGTCAGAGCAAGAATATGTCTAGAAACACAGGGGCGCTTAACAAAAATGTTAACGAAAGGCTTTCAATTAAAAATTTCATTCGATTTGCGCATGAAAAGTGGTCCCCAAGAGTAACTCGAGACGATTTATTGCATCCCAGCCAGAAGCACTTTGCGGACAGAAGAGGAAGTACTTCAAAAGATGTGACGCTGCTTCCAATTGCGGCATAATTAACCTTTTTGTAGGGTTACATCGTATATGGATGGTAACTGCTGTCGTGTTGGCAAATTCAGTAGTCATGGAGTCGACACGCAGTCGCCCTGCGCACACCGAAGATGACTTCAGCAATTACGATCGTGTGGGATAAGAAGATATAAGATGTATTTATGGCAAAGGCATTACCTCTCTGGGACATGTTCTTATCCGCGATGGTTAATAATATCCTTCAATACCAGCTGAGTCAAGGTAACTCTTCCATATCACGTTGTTGCTGTTTCGCAGACAGAAAAACAAGTCCACAGTAAACATGTTTAATTGCGAAGTTGCAGGACAACATGTTTTCCATTGGCAGCCATTATAACGTTTGTGTTTGGAATGTTTTCCACAAACAAAACCATGCACAAACACATACAGGACAGTTGGTACTTGAAAACCATGTTTTGCATAATATACAAAACATGGTTTTCAACCACCAGTTGCTATATTATGGCGATACATTATTAACAGTAACGGAACAGCTTAGAAGTATCAGTTACTTGTCAAATAACAGAAACGTTGGACCTATCGTACTGAAGCCATATTGTCTAGAATGTGACTGACTTAATTGTAAAATTATTTAAAACAATCATTTTAATGTCTCTAAACAAAACTTGTTGGCGGCATCAAGCTGATCTTTCTTTTAATGCGACGGTTTGATAATTTCATTTAGTCAGCTTTGCTAGGCATGGATCGTGTCGGAGTAAGAAGTATTGGCAAGTCAAGTTACTAGTCAATGGCCTAAAATTCAAGTCTCGAATCATCTTTCTGAATTCCAAGTCAAGTCACCGTTCGAATCACAAGTCAAGTCTATTTTATAATACCTAAAATTTAAGTTGTCTCTTGCTACAACTGGCTCGTGCAGTTACGTTTCTGACAGGCAACACTCGCTCTGTAATCACTGTCAAACAGCAGACTGAAGTGATTAACACTTCAGAAAGATCAGATGCGAGAGCATCGCATCCCCAATGTGAGCTCGGTCTTCTTTTTCCCCTTACTCCCTTGCCGGGTGGGGTCCAAGTCACTTGATTGCGTGTTCCACGTTCATTGTTAATGTTCTCCATTTCCCTCTGTCTTCTGCGGTGGTCTTCCACTCTTGGCCGTTCGTACCTGCCCTTTCAAGATGTCGTTTGACACAGTCTTTCCATCGCAGCTTTGGTCTTCCTCTTCTTCTTCTGCCACCCTCTTCTGCTTTCCATGCTCTTTTTGACAGTCTGTCTTCACCCATTCTTTGCACATGTCCTGCCCATCTCATTCTGCTTCCGGCTACTTTCATCTTTAGATGTTTTTTTATGCCAATCTCTTCTCTCAATTCCTTTATCTTCCTTCTATCTTCTTGGGTTACTTTGCATATTCTTCGGACCCAGTTGTTTTCTGCTATTTGCATCTTCTCCTGTTTCTCTGTCAGTGCCAGTGTTCCCAACCCGTATATACAGGCTGGTACCACGCAGGCTTCCAACACTTTTCCTTTTAGTTGTTTCCAGTTTTCTGTCCCACATAACGCCTTCCACTCTCCCCCACACTGCTGCTCCTGCTTGCACTCTCTGTATTTCCTTACTACTTCCTCCACCCAAGTATACAAAAACTGTTCACTTGTTTAATGATCTTTCCGTCAACAACTACATGTAGGTTCACCTTTTGTTCGCCTATCCACATTACTTCTGTCTTCTCCAGATTCAGTCGGAGGCCATGTTTTCTAAAGGTGTTACTCCATTCTTCCAATGTTTTCTGTAAATCTTTGTTATCAGCCACCACTGCTAGGTTATCTGCATATAGTAACTTCTTAAGTTCTTCCTGTTCAGATACCTTTCCACTGATCAGGCTCATCGCCATAATGAAAAGCAGGGGACTCAAGGCAATTCCCTGTCTAAGTCCTACTCCCACTCCAAATTGTTCCAATGTTTCTCTTTCAACTCACAACTTCTGTTGTCTCCTTGTATATTTACTCAACTATTCTGACATCTGCCTCTCCAACCTCCATCCATCTCATGAGTGCAAACGCAAGTTCTCTCGGCACGGTGTCGAATGCCTTTTCCTGATCGATTAACCGAATGCTACATCCTTTCTAAATTATCTCCTCCTCTCAATAATTGGTCTGATGGTAAACAATCCATCATCCATTCCTCTCCATTTCCCAAAATTACTACTCGGCTGATTCTCTCCGATTTTGCTCTCCACTACATCCCTCACCCTAGCATCCAGTATCCTTTCCATCAATTTCAGGGCTTGGTTGAGTAATGTGATGCCTCTGTATCTCCCTGGATCATGGATGTCCCCTTTCCCCTTCCATATCGGCAAAATCACCTACTCTTCGCCACTCTGTTGGTATCTCTCCTGTTGTGAAACACACATTAAATAATCTGGTCAGCCACTTGATTCCCACTAGTATGCTTGCTTTCACCATTTCCGCTGACAGTTCGTCCACTCCTACAGCCTTCTTAGTTTTCATCTTCTTTACAGCTTTATCCACCTCTTCTTCTGTTATTGTCCTCACCTCCAACTCTCACCTTACAGAATGTGGTATCTCACATTCACCCTCCGGGTTTAGTAGTTTCTTGAATACTCCTCCCATACACTTAGCACTTGTCCCATCGCCTCCCTTCATTGCAGATGTTCGAGTAGTATCTTTGCTATCTCTATCTCTGGCCAGCTGGAAGATAATTTTTTTCCCACCATCTTCTTCAATCTTATCGCACCATTCCTGTTGTCTGTTATCTCTTGCTTTCGCAACAGCCTTGTTTGCTGCGTTCTTCTTCTCCTGGTACTTCTGCTTCAGCCTTGTCTTTTCTTCATCACTCGCTTCTTCCAAACACTTCTGTGCCTCCTTCTTTTCTTGTATAGCTTGTCCAACTTCCGGGTTCAACCACCACTGTTCTTTCGACTTTGTGTGGGCTTTCCTGATGTTCGGCCACATATTTCTTCAGCTGTTCCAACAAAGCCTTCCTTAAATGCTGTACACTCTGCTTCCACATCCTACATTTGTTCTTTAAGTAGCCTGAACTTCCTACCTACTTCGCTTTTGTATTTTTCCATCACTTCTCCTTCACATTTCCCCCACCTGATCACCTGCCTTTGCTTCCTCCTTCTTTGTTTGTCTCTTCCTATCCACATTTCATAAACCAACGGTTTATATTGGCTTGTTATGTGCTCTCCTGCACATAACCTTGCAGTCTCTAACCTTTTCGCTGACAACTTCTGAAAATCAGCAGATCTATCTCTGTTCTGTTGTTCCCACTTCTGTATGTTATCTTGTGTGACTCCCTCTTCTGGAAGGAGTTTACCACCACCAACTGATTTCTGGCGAACACCTCCACCAGGTCTTGTCCCTCTCTGTTTCTGGCTCTTACCCACATGTGCATTCATGTCACCTGACACAACCAACATTGTCTCCGGCACCACATGCCCGATAATTTCTTCCAAGTTACTTCGGGATGCGTCCTTGTGTTCTTGCGTTCTCCGTTTCTGTGGTACATATACTGATAGTATATACATCATCTGTCCTCCAACCAATGTCCACACTGCAATGATCCTGCCTCCACATCTCTACTATGATGAATTCCTTACTGCATTCCTCGTTCATAATCACTCCCACTCCATTTGTCTTTCCATCTCCCCCTGCACGCAGCATCTTAAATCCTTCACCCAGGTTCACGGCTCTGTCCCCTTTCCACTTCGTTTATTGGACCCCCAACACCAAGAGCTGCCTCCTCTTCATTAGTTCAACCACCTCCACTCTTTTTCCAGTCACTATACCCACATTGAGGGTGGCAAACCGGACTTCGCATGAGAGCCGCTGCCGGCTGTTCGACCCCCCCAGGTCTTCGCTGATTTCTCGCTGGTGCCTGAGTCCCAGCGCGTCGGTTCCCAGCACGCGGTAGCCAATCTCGTAATTACTAAGTGATATGGCATGTAATTTGTAATTTCATTTAGTCGAACCCCGTGGCGCTGTCCATGCTGACCCATGTGGTGGTTTTGTCTTCCAGGTTTTCCTTCCTCTATATCATTCTCTTCCATGACTAGTGGACTTGACCTGCCCATGGTTTGAAATCGGAGTTTTCCTTCTCCTAGACCCACTGCCTGTCAAGGCTAATGAGTTGGGTCTATCCAGGTTTTAGAATCAGAGTTGTCCTTCTAGATCCCTAGCATGTTAGCCTGGGGCCGTAAGGTGCAGTTACCGTGGTGTACCACGTGGAGGTCTTGCTAGGTCATGGTCATGTCCTTGTTCACCCCTATGAGGGGCAAGCTGGCGGTCGCAGCTGAAAGCGAGAGCGTGAAGCGCGTGCACTACCAACTACTCACTCCCTACACTACGACAATAGACGCATCACACAGGCCCGTGTAACCACCACACCACATGTGTGAGCTCTGTGTGGAAACATGATAATCAGACGCGCGGGCAAGTCAAGTCACAAGTTAATAACCTGCAGTTCAAGTCACAAGTCAATAACCTGCAAGTCAAGTCACAAGTCAATAACCTGCAAGGCAAGTCTCGAGTCATCTATCTGAATTCCAAATCAAGTAAAAAGCCTCTGTCACCCGAGTCAACGAGTCTGGTAGGCCTACGAATCGTTTGTGGAATGGAGAGACCGGGGCTAGTTGTATACCTGGGCAAGTTGTTACAGAGGCGTTTTACGAAAAGAGAGCATACTTACCGTCGACAGTAGTTGGTTGAAAGTCCACCAGCAGACGCACTGTTCAAAAATCATGAATTGAGAAGACATTAATGACATGTGGACAAAATGATTTTGGATATGTCCACATAATATCACCTCACGCAGCCATTTTCGTGAAT
Source organism: Lamellibrachia satsuma (assembly GCA_033239005.1). Lineage (NCBI taxonomy): Eukaryota > Metazoa > Annelida > Polychaeta > Sabellida > Siboglinidae > Lamellibrachia > Lamellibrachia satsuma. The sequence goes on from BSQZ01000006.1 coordinate 6,516,370, forward strand.
TACGCTTGAAACATGTCTACTATATATAGTATAAGAGGTTATGCCAAGTAGAAGTTAAATTGAAATGCAGGATTTGTTATCGTCCACGTGCGTTCAGCTGCAAAAGTTGTGTTTGAGGCAAGTTGTTACAGTTGTATTGGGGCAAGTTGTTTCAACTGTAACAACGCTCAGGCGGCTCGTACCGATGGTTTAGCCACCCAGTTGTGTACTGAGAATGACTGAAAGAACAACATTTATTTAACCACGACGTGTGAACGCTTTATTTCACCTGTGAAGCCTGACGTACTGGTTTATGACCAGTACTGTAAATGCTAGCAACGTCTAACAAAATTAACAAATATTTCAGAAGGGCGGGTTACACATAAATGAAAAAAAATTGTCCTCTAGGTAAGCCAATGGCTTCCTTGCTTGTCCACTTGCCATCTGGGTGTTATGCCTTGGATGGCAATCTTGTTCAATCTTGTTAATTTTTTATGGCACAGCCCTATTTGAGCAATTAATAAAGATTGGACGATTAATTAAAATGTGAATGTTCGTGTGCGTGAGTGCGTACGTGTGTGTATCATTCAATCAAGTAGAAGACGCATTACATATATATTGCCATTCATTATTTAATACTCCATTGAATAATTTATAGTCCATTCATAATTGTTTCTTTAAAATGTTTGTAAAAATTATAAGCTTAATATATGAAGCTGTAAACACCTACATTGTTATGCACACTGTCTATAATAGTAAGTGTGAATAGTCCAATTAATGTAATAACGGTAATATGTATGAGTGACACTTGCTTTGCGATCCACACGTTCTTTGCTGTGACAACGTGCTCGTGTGTATGGTGTAACAACTTGCCCCGCTTACGGGGCTAGTTGATACAGTCGAACGCGCCTGGGAAACTTCACATATCTACCTAACCACAGTGTGGAATATCAATGGTGTGGCACATTTTATTAACACAAATAATACATTTAATATATAAATTGACATAAATAATGAATCTAACATACTCTTCACAAAACGTGACTTTAACTGAAACTTGTAACAACTATCCCCAGTCTCCCCTACCATTATCATCTAGGTGCCAACATGCTGCTCATGAAAAAAGCGGGAAAGTGCTCGTGGGAAACGGGAAGCCTCCTCCTCCTCCTCCACTCAGCTTTCGTTGTTTTTAGCGGACTCACACGTGTTGTTTTAGAGGTCGCCATTTTGATTTTTCCGTTCGCAGAACATTTGAAAACAGTTGAGACTAGAGAAATAGCATGCGCCTAGAACGGCCTCGGTTGGAACAAATTTATTTTACGGTATTGTAGCGTTACAAAAAAAAAACGGGACAGACATTTTGTCACCCTACTACTAGCTTACCCCCGGATCAGCAGGGTTGGTATGCACGAGAAAACGGTATTTCCTGCCAGAAAGAAATGTTAACACCCATGCAATGTCACTCTAGCGTAGCAAGTGCGACAACGGTCGCACACAGGGCGTCGACAATCCATTCGTCTTGCGCACAACAATCCGATTGATCGACTGCAGGCGTTGGCTTTTTTGTTGTCGAGAGACGTGCGGCTTGCTTCCAGTTCATTAAAACATTCGACTCGTTAAAACAGTTGCTACGGAAATACACATCGACTGAAACTGTTGGTCGGAGAATAACAGCATTTCTGGCCAGACAAATGTGAACGTTCGTTTCTAGTGTGGACAAGCCTGGTTGTCTTCATAAAAATCAAGCATTGTTGTTCTAATTAATCTACGTTCATTCTTATGGCCAATATATCAAGTTATCATCATCATTTAACACTTATCACTTCCGCAATTGGTAGAAACATATGCAACAATTTTACTTCGAATTTAATGTCGTGTTAGCCTACAATTAAACAGACAAATACGGATCAGTGGCTAGATTTCTACAGGTAAAGGTACGCTTTTGAACAGTCCTTGGGATTGATCAAAGCGCTTTACACTTCACCGCCTGGCAGACCTTTTCATTCCAACTCTGGGAAGCATTCCTACCGTAAATAAATAATTATTGTCAATGAGAACATGATTTAGAACTTTGTGAATAGCCGACATAACTCGGAGTTAGCGTCTTGATTTAAAAATTTTGGAGGTTGGATATGGATGTTACCTCAACGTATAGCTAGTTAATGGCGAAAAGAAAAGAAAACATTTCCAACCAAAACAAAATTAGCGTAAACAAATGTAATTAACTACGTTTAAGGATCTAAAAAGGGTGCCTCGATTTACACTTTATTTCACCATGTTTCACCATGTTTCACCATGTTTCAATATGTTTCACCATGTTTCAACATGTTTCACCATGTTTCACCATGTTTCAACACACATGTTTCACCATGTTTCACCACGTTTCACCATGTTTCAACATGTTTCACCATGTTTCAACATGTTTCACCATGTTTCAACATGTTTCACCATGTTTCAACATGTTTCACCATGTTTCAACATGTTTCACCATGTTTCAACATGTTTCACCATGTTTCACCATGTTTCACCATGTTTCAACATGTTTCACCATGTTTCACCATGTTTCAACATGTTTCACCATGTTTCAACATGTTTCACCATGTTTCAACATGTTTCACCATATTTCACCATGCATGTGTCTACTTTATTGTACACTTCGATTTCTCATCCTATAAATCAATCAACCAATCAATCACACTTTCGGATCAAAGCTCCAGTGAACACCTACGACATCCACGTTCCCTGGGTGCGATTAGTTTTGAACGACCCGGTGACGTATGTAGTAGAGGGAGCCACTGGGCCATGCCCCCTTCTGCTTGATGTTTTCCGTTGTGCCGCTGCATGGGCGACTAGGCTTGCCCTCCCCTTGTCCTCCCCTTGGCCTCCCCTTGTCCTGCCTTGGCCCTCCCCTTGTCCTACCCTTTGCCTCCCATTTTCCTACCCTGGCCCTCCTCTTGGCCTACCCTTGCCCTCCCCTTGACCCCTGGCCTCCCCCTTGCCCTCAGGCTTGGCCTCCACGTGACCCCCCTTGCCCTCCCTTGACCTCCCTTGGCCTCCCCCTTGACTCCCCCTTGCCCTCCACCTTGTCCTCCCCATTGGCCTCCCCGTGACCCCTATTGCCCTCCCTTGCCATCCCCTTGGCCTCCCCAGTAACTCCCCTTCCCCAGTAACTCCCCTTGCCCTCCCTTGACCTCCCCTTGCCCCCCTTGCGAGATTCTAGGTAGGAGGTATCGTCAACGTTTGTTAGTCACGCACGCACGCACGCACGCACGCACGCACGCACGCACACACGCACGCGCCCACGCACGCACGCACACACGCACGCACGCATGGCCGACAAGTATATGCAAATACAGAGTGTTATGGACTAGCGAGAAACTGCGGTCAAAAGCATTCGAAGACTATGGCCCGTTTCGTGTTTTTATGTTTTGTTACAATCGCCTCGCGTGCTTTGTTCAGACAGCCGACCATAAACGGTAATGCTACCACAGTATGAGCCACTAAATACCACGGTTACGTCTTAAGTACCGACACTGACGAGCATTGGTTGTAGAAGATGTAAATAACTGCGGACACCTATTGCAGTATAATCAATTACACCAGGTAGCTGACTTTTGATCTTGTTTTGCCAACACATTCCAACTGGCTGAACATTTCCACGAGACATTAAAGCAAGTTGCCACAGCAATGCTCATTGAGAAATTTATCAAACACGTTTGATGCTGTAAATAAAAGTAAATAAAAATAAACTTTTGCTTAATGTGAATTGGAATAACACAATTTGCTAAGCCAAAGAGATCACCATAAATAAAAAGTATGTTTTCTTATTATATATAAATGTTCGTCATAAACGTGCTTTTCGTTAGCAGAGTTGCACTTTGATATGCCCGGACTGAGGCCAATGGTGGTAAATGAACTTAACATAAACAGCAATGTAAGAATTTTGAAAGGCATTGGCTTAGGTAACAATTCCTCTGTCTCCTTTTTCGTGTTTTTCTTTATCTTGCATTTCTTGGAAAACATTTTCGTGAAAGACATTTCCTTGGAGAAAATGACCTTGAACGGAGTAGCTCACAATCACACGGGTAGCTACAACACGTTTAACGATACAACGATACTCATTGGATACGCAACTAAGATGCCCAAATTAATTGAATTTATCGGTCTCAAAATACGTCTAAATTAAAAATGCTATACTTCATGTTTTGATATTTATTCATGTAGCACATTTACTTTCAGAAATTAGTTCACACAGGAATTTGACAGTCTAAAAATTCATCCTATGAAAAGCGTTATATTTCACTTTCAATTGTGGAGGATTTATTGGTATGCATTTTATTGCAGTAAAGCGGTGTGTGTGTGTGTGTGTGTGTGTGTGCGTGCGTGCGTGCGTGCGTGCGTGCGTGCGTGCGTGCGTGCGTGCGTGCGTGCGTGCGTGCGTGCGTGCGTGCGTGCGTGCGTCATTAAAACTATCATATTGAAAATATCTAAAGGTGAAAAATCACAATAGAAACCCGTTTTGTATGGATATTATGTTTAACCAACTGCGATGTCATAAATACTAATACATTCAGTGTTGCAATGTTCCCCTAAACCAGTCGTTCATTTTACCAGTGAAACTCGTTGTACGTTCTCTATAATGTGCTAAACTGGTAGACAAGCGAAAATTAAGCAGTTGATGTGACTGCGAATGAAACTACCGGATTAATCCGTCTACAAAAACTGCTTAACTTGCCAGCGTCGCCTAAATTTAACAGAGCGTAATACCAACATATCATGGTGTTGCATACGCTATGAACTCAAAAAGCTCCCTAGGCGTTAGTCGAAGCGTGCGGTAACGAATTTTCCGTCAGTGAAATGTCCTCTGACAAATGGATACAAATAATATTATTGTGTCAGTATAGTTGAGCTTAAGCCTCTCCGTCGAGGTGTGGTGAGATTAAGGGTCTAATCATTGTTATACAGTACGTCTGACTTGGGGCCTATATGTTTGGTAAGCAGTTAACATAAACCAGGATTGTGGCACCTGTATTCCAGTTTCTGAATGTCGCTTAATATTTGTCGCGTTTTAGCTACAACTGTGGCGTATTTGTTGATACATACTATCAGTTAAATGCTTAATTTATGTACCTATATACATCTACACTCTACATAACGTTCACATATCGTTTGTGCACATACCGGGACTTCCTTAATATATGCATTCAATACCAGGATAATTATTAATTTACTAATAACGTTTTCATAGGGCCTATCATGTTTCATCAATTACTTGAAATACTAAAATAGTTATACACAAACAGGTTTTGGAGATAGTTTAGGTCGACGGCGAGGTAGAGTCTTATGTGAACGCAGCACAATTCATATTTTACGAAAATAACAATATTGAAACTGGTGCGAAACGACTCAAGTGGGATGTTAGATAGATAACGAATCAATAGGATTAATGTTGACAAAGTTAATCTCATAGACACGTTTATGATTTAATTGAACTAATCTGAACATGTATCTAATGTGAGGCTTTTTGTATATTGTCTTTGTCTAGACTAAGGACCACGCAGGTCCAATAAGTTCTCGTTTCCTGTGGCTACTTGGTGCGACGGGTTGTTGCGTGATGTCAGCAGCTGGCCATATGTCAGCCTTGAATCTTTGAATAGGTCAACGAATACTCAACGACTGCCATGCCTGCCTGTATTGATCTCTTAATCGATTGTCCCCGGTTACAATTGGCCTGGCTGTCTGCAGTAGAAGCGAATTGGAAGCAACCTATGACGACACAAATTTCTACGCAGAACGCTTTTAACAAATTATGTTCGTAATTTAAAACAATGCTCTCATGTGCCTATATTTGTGCAAATGCGGGTTAAATGTTTACATACATAAAATGTACCACTTACATATAATACTACAGTGTGTATATTAATAACTTGGTCTTTAGTCTTGTTGGCAAGTCACAAACTGATAAGTTAGGTCAAGTCTCAAGTCAATGACCTCCAAGTCCGAGTATAGTCTCGAATCATTTCTCTGAATTCCAAGACAGGATTCACCAATCGCCACGATAGTTGTTGTTTGTCTGCAGTAATTATTAGCAGAACAATTAGGCGGACGCTGCCCCGTCAAAACATTGGCCAATCATAACAAGTACTTATTAATAATGATTATATTAGTTTTACCTACTTTTCAAACCACCAGACTAGTTAGCAAGTCACAATCTGGCAAATCAAGTCTCAAGTCAATGACCTCCAAGTCCAAACTAAGTTTCAAGTCATTTCTCTGAATTCAAATTCAAATCAAGTCAAAATGGGTGCTAGAATTCAACTCGAGTCAACAAGTCTGTTGTTCTTCATAAATGGTCATATCCTCACAATTTTGAACTGAAATGTTTCGCTTATTGAATCGTTAAGGCTTAACGTTAAAAAAAATTTCATCTATTAAAGAGAGCAAGAAATCCACGTATAATGGAAGTTTTCATTGATTTTAACAAATTGTTAAATTACCTTCATCATTCGTAAAAACGTTTATGGAAATGGTCCGCTTGAGTGTGTTTTCCCGGCTAGCAGAATTAACTGGGCCAACGATGGCTCTAAACACACGATTGGCCCAATGATGGCTGTCATTGGCCCAACTGATGCTAGTTTACCATAAAAAAAAACAGTCGATTGAGGCAATGATGGCTGTCAACCATTGGCCCAATCAGGTTTTGTTAGATGGGGCCAGTGAAGGGGCAATAATGTTTTCATTGGCTTTAGGCATGGCCTGGTGTGCAAATTCTCACTGGACCAAAGGAAAACAGCCAATGATGGGCCAATGAAAAAGGCATGTTTGAACTTCATTGACCAATGAAGTTTTGTTAGCTGGGTTATTGATTATCTCGAAATACGGTGCCAGCCATGGAATCACACAGAGTAGCACGTGGAATAACGCAAATTTTTTTTCGGGAAATCAGCTCTTGGGAAAATCCGTTAGATATATATCTGATATATTAGATGCATTACCTAGTTCATTATATCTAGGTATATCAAATCTGTTGAGATTTTCAATGTCACAGAAAAATAATAGCCATTTTAGCGGAGGTCCTGAATATGGGACTTTTGCAACACCCCTTAGCGTTTTGTATTAATCAGGCTCATTACGTCATTAGTTTACGCAGTTCATGTTACCAAAGTGATGATATTATTAATACACTTAGGCATATCGGAAAATGGCTGCATATGATAGTCATAGTTGGTATTATCATATTGAGTCAACGAATCAAAATATTTATTCCCGACAACACATACAGTCAGTATATTAGATTATGACATTATGTAATTAAATAAAAAGTTATGAATGCATGTACAATGTTATGCCAAACTGTAGTAGTCGTAACTAGTTGTGTTTCAGAAACGGAAAGAGTTGACGCTTATATTTATGTTTACTCCCCCCTGCAAAGTAGATTACTAATTACAATACTTATACAGATACCGTGATACTAACGATTTAGATTACCATTGCAAGTATTATTTCAAAATAACAAATAATGAACCTCGGAAAAAGAGTTAAGATAGGTGTAACTACGTGACAATAATAACGACAAACGTAAATACTCAAAGAAGTACATACAAAGAAGTACATACAAAGAAGTACATACAAAGAAGTACATACAAAGAAGTACATACAAAGAAGTACATACAAAGAAGTACATACAAAGAAGTACATACAAAGAAGTACATACAAAGAAGTACATACAAAGAAGTACATACAAAGAAGTACATACAAAGAAGTACATACAAAACATATCACATTTTACAAGTGCAATTCGCCCTTTTATCTATCAGTTATATGTGCTTTGTACAACTATTTAACCTTGACTGGAATTGTTTATTAATCAGCCCATTATACGTATTACAGCAAGTGCGTTTGATTTAATATCTTTATTATAAACTCTCATGTACAGGCAGAGCTCCATGTCTTCTTTACTCACTTTCATACTGACATATATGACATAAAAGGATACTTAATTACTGATGCACTAATTTGCCCTTACTAATGTCGACCTTTTGCCCGACACGTCCAATGTTCAAATGTTATTGTATTAGTTCTTATTTTAATGTAGTATTATTTTATTTTATTGCATTATCACTGGTTTTTATCACTCGCATCCGTAACATTCACTAACGATTGCATGCTTATCTACTGCATACATTCAACACTTTGTCTGTCGGTTACTGCCGATTAAACCAGTTTTGTGGTAAATTAAAAAAAAAAAATTTATAGAGTCCAACTTTACGTAAAACGCCTCTCGCGTGTACTTCGTTTGCTGCGACCGCGTGTGAAGAACTCTATTTTGCTCCATCTGGCTACCTCGACATTCTTATTGTGAGCCGTGTAGCTAGATAAAGGGTGGACGTTATGCCCCATAACCAGGCGTTATGCCCCTCGCAGCCACGCTTCTCTACGCTGCACTAACACTAAAAGACTAGTACAGTTGCAACATTTCACCTTTCGCATTCATATTCCCCTGCCAAGTGGTCTACTACACTCCCAACTGCCCTCGACAAAGATCTGCAGGAAGTCGGCAAGCGTCTTCGAAACCAGCGGATCGCACGGCCGAAGTCAATGGAAGAGCCTAGGTCAGAACATCTTGAAGGCGGCACAAAGGAAACTGTCCCGGCTGTTGCAGTGAGGAAGTGACGCGCACACCGTCAAGTAAAACCGCTGTTTATGACGTCATTCGCGTACAGTTACGTGATCAGCCTCGAGAAATCGAATTATACTGATTGAGATATATTTGTAAACACTGTCGCTATTGCTAGATATTGTGCTACGTTGCACAGGTGGACCACATGTCAAAGTAATCGTGACGCCATCATAGACTGTCAAGTAACCAGGCAGCCACTTAAGGCACGGTCATAAATCGCGGCGGTAGCATTCCGTGGGTTCATTTGTTGACAGCTGTCGGTCGAAGATTTGAAAAAATGCAGTGCGCTGCGCAGTTCGATAGTGCTCTCAGTCTCTGTCTGTCTGCCTGTCTGTTTCAATCTCAGATGGACATCAGCGACGCATTACAAAGGTTTGTGTAATCTATATCTACTTTGTTTAACTGCAAGTCGTGGACAGTTAGAATATGCTGACGACCTAATGGCGAACTGAAGAGACCGGAATGGGGCTCTCAGTGGTAATATGGACCCACACAGAAACATTATGGGGTTATCATAGTATATTATACCCAACTGTTTGCCGGTAGGTGGCGTCACTTTCATGTGAGTATCATATATTATGTGTAATTTCGTTCGAACGCCACATTTCTGCAGAATCCCCAATAAGCTATTCTCGAAATCCTAAAACTGTTTTTTTTGGCCGAAAAGAAGTCTAATGTTCGTGCAAAAATATAGCTTTGAGACACGATGTCGGTCACACATATTAAAGAGTCCACATACATCATACACCACATACATCATGCACCCGTCCCAGAGTTCTTATTTACGCCCACTGAACCGATGTTCGCCAACGCATCCCTGAACATCATTTGGCCGTATCAACTGCCGGCCGTGTCTCGAGCGAGCGTCGCCGAAGATTACCTTTTCCCACACGCGCAGCTTGATTGATGTCTAACGTGCAGTAGACTTCCGTGTGTTACGGGAGACACCTTCCTTGGATTTCTGCTCGTCAGGTGTCGGAATGGATCCGCCCAGACAGGCCAGTTGAACGAACATCGAGAATGCGCAGCAATTATCTTATTTTCCAATTACGAATTTTTTTTCGAACGTGTGCTGGAAAAACGGTCTAACCCCTTAGACAAACATGTTTTTGACAATTATGCCCACAACAAAAGAATCGCTTGCCATTTAAATTCTGACATTGCCACATGACTCGCGTGAGCTTCGACAGCTGCTGCAGTCTAGACAGGGTTACTTTTTAGTTACGTCGGCCAAGCAATTGCAGTAGTCTGCTATATGTTGTAGACAGCGGCATCGCTGCAATAATCAATGACACACTTCACGTTTGTTTGGTGCTTTGTCTAAACGAGTGACAGGAAACTACGACTTTCGTTTTTAAATATTACCCTTGTTGAATGGCCAAAAGTCCGCCTGACACGAGTAGACATCTGAAAGAGTCCATTTTTTAAATATTGGTAACATTTTAACAAGCCCGTAATTAGAGACTATTAATTGTACCGACAACTGTACCTATCCAACTGTTTACAACTGGAACTGCTTATCGATTAGGAACTGCTTCACCCCTCTTGTTTTGGCGCGTTGCCGAGCTTGGGCCTCCCGAGGATTTTAGCGCAATAGAAGTATTACATATTGTATTGCATTGTATTGTATTGTATTGTATTGTATTGTATTGTATTGAACTGTATTGCACTGTATTGTGTCATTTGAAACGACATACAACATAGCATACATAAGGAACGCCAAAATAATAATGCTGATTCTTGATATAGCGCTTTTTGTAAAGCGCTTCACGCTAAGATAAGCTAATAATAAACAAATATACTATAATTAAAATTCTAGTACGCCATGAGGAGCCAATATTGGCTATATCTACGACGCGAGGAATGAGTGGCGAGAGTGCGTAAATTCTATTGACAATGCTGGCCGCAGGATAGGCGGCTGACTTCGCCTGTTGTTCCAACCAGGGCTTGACCGAGGCTCACTGAGTTGGTTCCATTCAACTACTGTCCTTACAAAACAGTAATTCCTGAATTGGCATAGGCTATGTGTCTTCGATTTCACTACAACTTATAGATAACAAATGTAAATTGTTATAATACAGTTTAAATAAATAGATAAATAATTAACAGCTGAGCTTGCCAAATAGAAAGTAATGTGACATGGATGGAACTGGGAAAATAATACACAATAGTTTCATGAATTTTCCTTCTGGTTCTGTGGTTATCTATCGTGTTAGGTGGCCAATATATACGGTGGCGCAGCGGTGTGCTAACAAGGAAGTGTTGTAACGTCACACTGTTAGATGTCACTAACATAGATCGCACTGTTATTCTCAGAAAACTGTCTACACATTCTCTCTCACGCATGTGCCATCGTGTAATGTTAAACACGGTTCCACCGCACACGTTCATTGTCAACAACAGCTTCGCGCGTTCGTTTCCGCGCAATAAATTTAAGTCGCTGGCCCGGGTAGTACAGCTTATCGCAGGACTGGCTATCAGCTGGTCAGTTGGATAATCGCTGCGCAGCTATTACAACGCCCTTGAGAAAATGGGTAATTGTGCAGTTCGCATATAGGTTAAAATATTAATGTAAGACATTTCAGCGTCACAGCCGTCAGAGCACAGAGGTCATCCAAACATTTCGAATTACTGTAGATAAATTATCTCGTCAAAAAGTCTTACGCTTGATATCTATGTAGGGCGCAGTGGCACAGTGGTGCAGTAGCACAGTGGCGCAGAGGTTAGAACGTTGGACTCTCAACCGAAAAGACCGGAGTTTGAATCGACTTGTTGTTGTTTCAAAGCTTGGACGATTAAGTTCACTACGCGTTGTCTCAGTTCACTCAGCTGTATGAGTGGGTACGTGGCTCAAGTGAGCGCCGCACGCACGCACGCACGCACGAACGCACGCACGCACGCTTGCACGCACGCACGCACGCTTCCCCCACACACATGAATGAATAATGTTTAGCAATTACAGCGTAGCTGAATGTCTTCCTGAGAGGTTGAGTTGGTTTTGGGATGAGCAGGGCTTAACTGCCAGGGGGTCAAATGTAAAGCACTTTGAGTGATCTTAGGGACGGGATACCGCTTTCTACATATGATGTAACCTTTATATACTGATATGACACACAAGTTTGGTCAAAATCACATCTAAACTCTTGCTATTAATCCACTCGCATACGTGCTTATCGTCAACACTTACAGGTTTTTGCAAAATAAAATTAGTTAAATGGACAAAATGGCATTGTATCTTGCTATGAGATGGGGTCGTGTATAAACTAAAAAATAATTAATACAAATGTGCCATTTAAACGATTAATGGGTGTTGTGTATGTGACAGTTGTTTGACAAAGACTCTAACCGATTTCTGTGGGATGGACTTTCGTGTTGTTGTCTGTCTGTTCGTCTCGATTTACATAAAATAAAGTGTTGACTTCACCAAATGACAAATGCTATCTAGTAATACTACTACATAACAACTAGTTATTCAATATATAACAACTGGCGACGAGGATGGCGAACATTGGCCGAATTGAGCCGTACGACGGTAGTAGTGACCTGGAAGCATATTTGGAGCGGCTCGAAATGTACTTGGTCGCGAACGATGTTGCGGCGGTGGGAATCGCCGGCGCCGACGAAGTTGTGCAGTTGGCCGCAGAGAAAAAGAAGGTAGCCACTCTACTGACTCTGGTAGGCCCCGAAACGTACCTACTTCTGAAAAGCCTAGTCAGTCCGCAAAGACCGATAGATCTGTCGTTCGATGAGATAACTGCGAGACTTAAAAGTCACCTGACGCCACGTCGTCTTATAGTGGCTGAGAGGTTCAAATTTCATCAACGAACCCAGAAAGACGGTGAGGCCATTGCTACATTTGCTGCAGAACTCCGGAGACTAGCATCCACTTGCAATTTCGGAGAATTTCTGAGTGAGGCATTGCGAGATCAACTAGTGTGCGGAATAAGAAGTAGCAGCACTCAACGCAAACTACTGAGCGAAGAGAGGTCGTTCGAACAAGCAATGCAGATGGCACTGGCGGACGAAGTGGCGGACAGCGAGGCTAAGCAGATAGCCCCTAAACACGACTCCACTAGCAATACAGTGCCGGTGGACGTGGTGCACAAGTATCAAAGTAGGGTGGAAAAGAAGTTCCCGGAGCACCAGCGTAACGACAATGCCGTCAATGCGACTCGCAAACGGTGTTACCGTTGCAACGGAAACCACACACAGCAACAGTGCAGGTTCAAGGACGCAACGTGTCACTTTTTGTCAGAAGAGAGGACATATCGCGGAGGCGTGCCGCAAGAAAAACGGCGAAACTCATCTCGTGAGCACTACACACGAGACTGACGAGAGAGACGAGTACAGCGACTACAGCCTGTACCACGTCACCAGTGGGCCGACGTCACATCAACCTATCGAAGTAGGCGTACAGATGGACGGTAAATCGGTGAAAATGCTGGTGGACACGGGAGCGGGGGTCTCCATCATCAATGAGACGACATATCGCGAGTTATGGTCGCACCCGCCTAAGCTACAATCGACTGATGTGAACTTGTCCAGTTATACCGGTCAGTCGGTTCCGGTGCTGGGACAGATCGATGTCGTCACACAGTACAAGCAACAGTCGGCACACGTTCCGATCATTGTCGTGTCGGGTACTCGAAACAACCTTCTGGGGAGAAACTTACTGTCGCAGTTGAAGCTCGACTGGGGTGAAATCATGCACGTCTGCAAACGTGACCCGGTGCAGTCCGGACTTTTGGCGGAAGTGCCAGGCGTGTTCTCTGAGGGGCTGGGGAAACTGAAGGACGTGCAGGTGAAGATCCATGTTAAAAACGGCGCTATACCACGATTCTTCAAGGCCAGACCCATTCCTTACGCACTGAAGGAGAAAGTTGAAAACGAACTCGACCGACTTCAGCATGAAGGGATAATCGAGCCGGTCCAGTTGTCGGACTGGGCGGCACCGATCGTTCCAGTCTGCAAAGCGAACGGGCAGATAAGGATCTGCGGAGACTACAAGGTGACGATCAACAGAAGTGTAGTGGAGGACAAATATCCGCTACCCAGGGTGAACGATCTTTACGCCAGCCTGGCCGGAGGCGAGACATTCAGTAAACTCGACTTGAGGCATGCCTACCTTCAACTGCCATTGGATGAAGGGTCCCGCGAGTACGTCACCATCAACACCCACAAAGGACTCTTTCGATACACCCGCTTGCCGTACGGTATTTCGGTGGCACCATCCATATTCCAGAGAGCTCTTGAGTGTGTGCTTGCTGACATACCACGAGTGTGCATATTCTTGGACGACATTCTCGTTACCGGGAAAACTCGAGAGGAACACGTGGCGAACCTTCGCTGGGTCCTGAGACGGTTGGACGAAGCAGGACTGAAATTGAACAATGATAAGTGCGAGTTCTTCAATCAGTCAGTCGTGTACCTGGGGCACAAGATCGATCGCGATGGCCTACATCCAACAGACGACAAGGTCAGGGCCATTCGTGATGCACCTAGCCCAACTAACGTGAAGGAATTGCGTTCGTGGCTCGGTCTGCTCAACTACTACGGGCGGTTCCTGCGCAACCTGTCAACAACGCTAGCCCCACTGCACGTCCTACTCAGAAAAGAGACAAAGTGGTGCTGGGGAACGAGCAATCTAGTGCGTTTGAGGCAGCAAAGCAGCTGCTGCAGTCAGATTCGCTACTTGTACACTTCGACCCCGACAAGCCGCTCCTTCTCGCTTGCGACGCGTCACCGTACGGGGTGGGCGCGGTCTTGTCGCATCAGATGGAGGACGGTTCGGAGCGGCCGATCGCGTTCGCATCGAGGAGCTTATCACCCGCAGAAATCAACTACTCGCAACTAGACAAGGAAGGACTGAGTTTGGTTTTCGGAGTGACAAAGTTCCACCAATACCTCTATGGTATGAAGTTTGTGCTCATCACCGATCACCGACCGCTGATAGGGTTGTTCAACGAGCAACGACCGATACCTCCTCAAGCGTCGGGTCGACTTCAGCGTTGGGCCCTGACGTTGGCCGGCTACGCCTACATCATTCGTCATCGCAGTGGTGACGCGCACGGCAACTGTGATGCGCTTTCGAGACTACCTCTGCATACGCCACACTCCGCTAAGACGCCTGCGCCAGCAGAGTATGTTCAGCTCATCGAGAATTTGAACGACTCGCCGGTCACGTCCACTCACATACGCACTTGGACTCAACGCGATCCAGTGCTATCTCGGTGCACCGCTATCTGCTCACAGGGTGGCCAGAGAGTGACATCACAACAACGCAATACCACAAGGTGCGTGACGAACTGAGCATCCACGATGGCTGCGTGATGCGGGGCGCACGTATCATAGTGCCCGAGCCTGGACGCGCGACGATGCTGAAACTACTACACAGTAGCCACAGCGGTGTGGTGAAATGAAGGCGCTGGCGCGCTCGTACATTTGGTGGCCAGGCATTGACCTCCAGATGGAACAGCTTTCGCAACAGTGTGCTCAATGTGAGGAAAACGCGCGACAACCGACCAGAGCTCCATTGCGACCGTGGCTGTTTCCGCAAGAGCCGTGGAAACGGGTGCATCTCGACTACGCAGGCCCCATAGAGAACAGAATGATTCTCGTGGCGGTGGATGCGTACTCAAAATGGATCTCTGCGATGGTCGTGCGCTCATCGACATCAGAAGTGACGATTGAACAATTGCGGATGTTATTCGCAGAGCATGGTCTGCCGGAGACTATCGTCACTGATAACGGCACATGTTTCACCAGCGCAGAGTTCACGCAGTTCATGAGGCAAAACGGCATTCAGCACATCACGTCACCTGCCTATCACCCTCCTCGAACGGGCTCGCTGAACGCGCAGTGCAGCTCGTGAAACGAGGGTTAACAAAGATGACAGACGGGTCGATGCAGACAAGGTTGGCTCGTTACTTGCTGACCTACCGAGTAACCCCTCACGGTACGACAGGAAGTTCCCCGAGTATGTTACTGAAGGGGCGACAGCTACGAACGCTTCTGGACGTGGTTCACCCGAACATCGGCGCAAAAGTGCATAAATCGCAGGAAAAGATGACCGAGTACTACAATCAGAAGTCGAAGAAGCGTCATTTCAGCCCAGGCGATGCGGTTTACGTAAAAACCATATGCAAAGCTCGCCAAAGTGGATTCCCGCAGTCCTGCGGGAGCTGCATAATGACGTGTTAACATCGCAGGCGCTCGACGGTCGTCAGTTGAGGCGCCATCGCAATCACGTGCGTCTTCGACATGCAGGCGCGACTGACTACCCGGTAGAAGCCGACATCGCGGCTCCAGCTCCAGCTCCGATTCAACAAGCGCCCGAATATGGCGAATGTGGAAACGACACGATCGACGAGTCCGACGACGCAGCTCCCATACCTGGTGGTAGCAGCGTCAACTCGCCGGCTCCGCAGCCAGCAGTTCGCAGATCCGAGCGAGAGCGCAAAGCTCCGGAGCGATTATCACTGTAAAGCTGTCTGTACATCTGGGCATAATAATCCCTGGTACAACAGTAGGTTGTTTAGTTAGTTTTAACTGGTGTGAAGGGATGTTGTGTATGTGACAGTTGTTTGACAAAGACTCTAACCGATTTCTGTGGGATGGACTTTCGTGTTGTTGTCTGTCTGTTCGTCTCGATTTACATAAAATAAAGTGTTGACTTCACCAAATGACAAATGCTATCTAGTAATACTACTACATAACAACTAGTTATTCAATATATAACAATGGGCGAGAAAGGTGTCGATGAATTCACATTCGACCTGTTGAGCGAATGATCAAACTTTCTATGTAAGTACGCATTTGGTGGCCTCAGTCATTTAGCGCTGTCACATAAAGACACTGGAGAAATGTCACCAACGTTGCCTTCGAAAGATGCTTTACATCCCGTGGGAAGACCGCCGCATCAACGCCAGCGTCCTTACCGAAGCTAAGACAAACAGCATGGAGGCAATGGTTGTCTAGAACCAACTCTGCCGGACGGGACACTGGGTCACAATGTCCGACCACCGCATTCCTCTGCATGTCCGCTTTTCCCAACAGAAGCATGATCAGAAATAACATGACAGCAAGATAAAGCGATTCAAAGACACACTGAAGACCTACCTAAAAGGCCAGGGTACCGTTTCCCTGACTCTTATGCGCCTATATTTTTTTAACACCTATATTATGTTAGTCACACGTGTTTGTATTCGAATACGTTCTTAGCGCAATTATATCCATATTCGAATTTGCTGTAGAGTATTCGTTTTCATGTTAATCTTTTGTGTGCGTGCGTGCGTGCGTGCGTGCGTGTGTGTGTCCTTGTAGTACAGCAATTTTTTTTCATGTTGAACAAATGCAAACGAAAAATTATTGTGCTTTTAATGTTTTTCTTGAAAGTGTGGTGCTTTTTATATGAATGTTTCCAAGATTCCTGGAATTGCTCATTATTACGACAAAAAACGAGTAATGTTACGAGTCGTGTTTTAAAAAATAAATTAAAACTAAATTGTTGTACAGTTTCGGTTGATACCTCATACTTTGTTAGAACAATGTATTGGCAACAAGACCCAAGCAGTTGCAGAAAGACAAAGCAAATTTGTTTTTATTGCAAGCTTACAACACCTGCGTACATTCGCGTGTAGTGTTGTTGAAGCCCCCAAAACGATGTTTTCGGTTTTGAAATCATTCTCACAGTTAAACAACACCAATAACAACGATGAAATATGTGATGTTAACTCACAATCATTCAATGAGATATCTGGTGTTATCGCTTTATTATGTTCACAATCATTAAATGAAAACCACATATTGTTACTATTCCGATTCCAAAGTTATGACAATTTTAAAAGGGTGAGGTGCTGAATGACGACCTTTTGAGAATCGATTGTATATACATAGTTTGTTCAGAACAGAAGGTAGTCTCTTTAATTCAGTGCTTACACAAAGCCCACAGATCATTAATATGTTACGAGAATATATACTTTCTAGTGATGGTTTCGTGACACATGTTCTTGCCATATTTAGCTGATATGTGACAGGTTTGCTAAATCTCGGCTCCACAGTAAGCTGGGAAAGACTACGATTACGTACCAACCAACGCCCAGCCGCCTACAACACGATGATATGCTCTGACAATCCATCCATCACCTGTGTTCTGCTATCTCGGGAGCACCTGCTCCAACTGAATCATGTTAGATGACATGTCTTGTCATGTGTGTTTTTGGTAGCTGGGGTGGCTATTATATGCTTGTCATGAATTGATTAGTGTCAGTAGAAGTTTTAAAGATAAATTAACAATGTCTTCATAGATTATAGTTGAAATACTATACAATCTATCAGGTTAAAACAACTTGGAGTTTTTCACTTATTTGGTTATGTTACAAGGTTTTTAAAAAATGTTGTAAATATGAAAAATAGCCACTAAAAACGAAGTTTAATTTAAAACCAAATACCAATAAGCCTGGCGGTAAACCAGTCAGCAGTTGTTATGAAACTACCACATGGGTCGCCGGTCTGGAGTTCGACCCTAATGTCTCGGTTTTGGTAGAATCATCGATAGCCGCTAGACGGTGCTGGAGTTTGCCTTAAGACATATATTACATTTTACCAGATATTTGTTCTTATTTCATATCTCTATGACCAGGGGCGGATCTAGGCTTGTTGGCGGGGGTCTCAGTCAGTCGTAGTCATGCGTCATTCTACTTCCGAAAACCGGGGGGGGTGTCGTTCTACTTACTTACATACTTACATAAGGATTAATATTAGCCGGCTGCTAATAGTTCAGTCTTTACATTGACACTAGTGTCGATGAAAACCTATATACGTGTTCCTTTACCGCGATATTTGCAACTGACACAGGGGGGTCTAAGGCCCCCTCCACGACCTAGGGGGGCCTTGAGACTCCTAAGACCCCCCTGGATCCACTGCTGATGACTGTGATATTGTACTGAAGTAACATTACGCAACTACCTGTATTGAACCTTCTCCGCTTAGGTTCCACATGCAACATAAACTGGCAGAACAGAACATACGTGTTTTCGTTGCATGTTTATAAAAAGGTATGTTCTTAGACTTCGATACTGTTTGTTTTATTAGGATCATTCAAAGTGTTTTTTCACTTAGCCCCTGGCAGAGCTGCTCATACAAACATCGACTCTTCTAGTGTGGGAAGAATCCAGTCAGGCTGATTTTTTACGCCAATCATATAGGGACACAAGTGATTATGTGACGAGAGTTGACGAGATAATAAACTTCCGGCCCCAAAGTCACTCGACCAGTGCACTGTAAACTTGATAACGCATCGTATTTACTTCGTATTTCATCACATTACCATTGGTTCTTTCTATAAAGTACTATTTATGTTGGGACTAAGATTGCATTTTCTTTATAAAATTGGGTAAGTTACACGCACAAATTACAAAGAAAATCGGACACCTTAGTAAACTGTGGGAGTGTATTCGATCAGTGTCACATGTGACAGTGACAGTGACAGTGACAGTGACAGTGACGTGTCGCTGACGCTGTCAGTGACAATGCCCGTTACATATAAACATGCAAGGAGCTGATAAAGCATTTGTTTCACTTCGTGCTTCTTATTATTTGACATAACATATGTTCTGCTAGAAATGATTATTCGTCTAGAATGACATTTTCTCAGTAGTGAATAAATAATACCCGCCACTGTACTGGTAAAATGTAAAGAAAATCTGAAGCGGCGGACCAGGAAGTTATTAAAACATTCAATCGATTGTGGCGTAGTATAGGTCGATTCTTCGAAACGAAAATTTAATCGGTTGGGACGTGGTCACTTTGGACGTAACGGAAAATTACTCCAAACCCAAACAGTTAAATTAGAATGTATAACAACATGGTAGTAGGAATTGCTGAGCGACACAGTTACAAAACTAGTTTTCAGGCAATAATCAGTAGTATTTGTCAGGCAATAATCAGTAGTACTTTTAGAAATTTCGTTTAAACTCACATTTCTGTGTAAATATGTTCTCACACTAGTGACAATATCTATCGAAACTGGTAAAAAAGGTAAAAGTACGTTCTTATATAGACTGTTCAAAGCGCTCTACACTTCACCTCCGGCAGATCTTTTCATTCACAGCTGAGTGAACTGTAGCAACGTGGGAAGAACGAAATTGCCAAAGCTTCGAAACGGCAGGAAGAGGATTCGAACCCGGGTTCTCTCGATTGAGAGCCAGACGCTCTAATCGCTACGCTGGGCGCACCACAACGCGTTAAACATATCTATATAATTATAAAATATACCATTGTCATTGACATTAGTAATGCTCTATTTAAGAAATAATAGAAGTAAATGTGTTAGTGTTGGTTCTTTTAAAACAGTTCTCAGTCAAATGTGTTTGTGCGTAAAATGCTTGAGCAAGCCCATGGGTATGACTGAAAATCTCAGTCATTACGTGAAATGACTGGAAAGGAGGTGCAGTCATTTCGCGTAATGACTGAAACAGTGTTTCCCCTGATTAATGAAAATTATGTAGGCAAACTTGCTGTTTTTTCTTCTACCTTTCTGATATTTTCAGAAATTGCTACCTAGCAGCTATCTCTTTCTCACACTCAAAACTACTTTTTATATTGTGATGAAATTATGATTTAAGATTATTGTTCGGGTTCACTTTGGATCGTGAGAAGTTACTCCACATGGTCGAAACCACTTATCATCAAATTAATGTTTTTATTATGAGGTGCAATGCCCCAGTCCCCTAGGTGCGCTTTGTGCTTTATATATATTTTTGCGTATATATATATATATATATATATATATATATATATATATATATATATATATATATATATATATATATATATATATATATATATATATATATATATATATATATATATATATATATATATATATATATATATATATATATATATATATATATATATATATATATATATATATACATGTACATATATATATATATATATATATATATATATATATATATATATATATATATATATATATATATATTAGTGTTACTGGTAAACGATAGTTTCGTCGTTCCATCTCAAATTGAGGACAATCTGCCAAAAAATTGCATAACCAATATATTACCTTATATTACCTACACAATGTCTTCCACTTTTTGAACATCGTCTTGTTCGTTGGAAACCTGAATAAAATATACTTTCCACGACAAACTTGACCGGCAACGAAAACTAACCCAGTGACAATACGCCACTGTCAACATCTTGCTTGAAAACGAGTCGTTAGGGCCGGTAGCGAAAATTTACATAAAACGACGGCAAATGAAACTTGCTCCCCTTTTATTGAACATCGATGTCTTCAGGATATTCACACGTATACAACTGGGTGAGCTGGAGCAATATAGAGTGAACGACTTTAAATGGAGGAGTTTAATCCCCACCAGTGGCGCCACTAACCATTACACCAATGCCACAACTTACATTTGATGTGCAAATTCTGCATATCTTTATTTCACTCCTACTTTTGTCAAGATATCCCTCAGTTTCAAGTGCATACAATAATGTATAGTGTCTATATTGACCATGTGTTTAAAAATGCAATAAATTTCGTTTTGGTTTGAAACTATGTTACGGTACCCAATCGCCTGTTACAATGGCGTAACAAGTCGTAAACAACGACGTTGCCATGACAACCATTTCTTTATACCACTCCGCAACGGTTCATTCTGAATTTACAATTAATTGTGGCAGTGGTGATTTGCTGAGTGGCGCCACTGTCGGGGAGTTTGTTATGTAATAAGACAAGCATGCCCATGTTTTGACTGTCTTGCGTACACATTGTCAGCGCAGCACGGTGTTGCTTCTAATGAGGTTAAAGGACAAAGTCAGTGCATCAGGTTCTCTTCTTCACCAACTGTTACTTCAATTTCGACACCGCGAAATGCTTCTCTAACACAAGAATGAGTGTGTTTCATCGCATCATGAATCATTCAATGGAATACAATAATACAATATAAAGCACTTCTATTGCGCTAAAATCTTTGGGGGACCCAAGTTCGGCAGCGCACCAAAACAAAAGGAGTTAAGCAGTTTCTAATCAATAAGCTTTTCCAATTGTAAACAGTTGGATTGGTGCGCTGGGGGGGGGGGCGGGCTATGGAGGATAGACAAGTTTAAACAGGTGGGTTTGTACTTTACGGACTTCACACTGTGAGTTCCACAGAGTCGGTGTGACAACTGAAAAAGCTCTAGCTGGTTCCGATATTTGTCTTAACACTGGGAATGAAAAGTAGAATATAATAAGATGATTGAATCTGTCTACGTTGTCTTGTAGGAGTGAACAGTGAAATTCTGGTTCAACATAGGTGTTTTATTTGCATGTAACTTTAATTTGCTGTCAATCAACGTTATAGCCTCGTCTCCTGCTTCCTCTGTCAATGTTAGCGTTCGCTGTAAATTTAAATATTGACCATTGCACTAAATGCTGATTGTGTTGACAGCCTCTTGTTGACCACCGCGTCCATCGGTTAACTATTGGCATTCAATGACCCATCCCCTTGTAACGATGGCCGGTAATTTGTAGAGCACAGCGAACTGACTAGGCCACGCTACTGCGACAGAGTAAATAGAAGGGAGATGACCAGCGGACACGCGTAGACACAGGCGTGCGAGTAACGGTTTATTTACTCTCTCCTCCCTAGCCCACGTGCTACGCACGGAAGGCCAACAGTGCCGATTTAATGGCAGGTTTGCAGAACCGACAGACCACCAGAATACCATCTCTCGCGTAGTTTTTGCCCGACACGGCGATGTTGATGACAGAAACGTGCTGGGGCTATAAAGTAAAGGCTTTGAAGTACACAAGAGTATCGTGAGAACGACTGAATGAGTCATTAGCCCCTTTGTTTAACGCCCGGAACAACAATAAATTGTCGCTTTCAAGGCTGGTGTCGTTCTGTGGGAGGGTAACGAGTGCACTTTATATGGCGGCTGGTTCAATGGATTGCTATTTCCCAGGAGAGAGAACAACTGTATATCAGCAGAGATGTGGACTTCCGGAACGACATGTGACAAAGGCAGTATCCAGCCTCGTCGGAGGTCTTCCCACGTCGCTGCCAGTGCAGTCCGCAAGTTGCGAGAGCGCCGTCTGGGGATGGATTTGATGGAATAAAGGTTCTTTCATCGGTTTTATATCTTCCCAATCTTGTTGAAATAGTACCAAACGCGCATGTTCAGTTCGCAAATCGACCAGTGTGCGCCCACGGAAGCAGGTCCAACACGCGCGGTGGGTGCCATTTCGACAAGGCGGGGCCGGAATAAAACCGATGCGAAAACTAATATTTGTCTACTCGCATGTTTCACAGAAACTCGTTAAACCGATTACTATGTGACTGTACCGGGCGACCGACGGAAGACGCGCCCACGAGCGAAATAAACTGCAATTTGCGCAGACTTCACCGAATTAATTAATGGTCTGACTTCAAATTTGATTAAAGCCTCCCGACGGAGGGTTCAATGGGAAGGATTTCAGTTGATAATCATTCAGCTTTAGTAAAACCTCTTACTAAAATGACAATAGGAATGAGTTCAGTATTAAGTCGTTTTGCATAATCGAATTGAATAACTAAACAACTGACATTATATGTCATGTCTGAATTCAAAGTTCCAAACAAGAGAAAAGTCAAATCCCGGAGACGGTAAATTGTGCAACCTCTCCGACGTCATGAACAACATTTAGTCGTAAAAACGACATGAGCGATAAGACCTACAAATGTGTCCAGGATGACGTCCAAAAGAAGTTTTCTTATATCTGCTGTTAGTCAGAACATGACGAAAGCAAGACAGTATCCCACAAATCTGTCTGTGTACTGCAAAGGTGACGACGAAGGACACAGATATTCCCCCAAAAGAGACAAGGACATTCGTTGACCTGCCATTGTGCTACTGGCTGTTGGTTTCTGTATGGTAAGTGTATGGTAAGTGGTGACAAGTTTTGATCGGTAAGTTAC
>BSQZ01000006.1:6542500-6545000 GCA_033239005.1 Lamellibrachia satsuma
TCAAGATTGCCATACAAGATGACAAGTGGACAAGGAAGCCATTGGCTTATCGAGGGTCCAACATTTTTCATCTATGTGTAACCCGCCCTCCTGAGATATGTGTCCAACTTGTTTTTAAACATATTCACGCTGCTAGCAGTTATACAATCTGTAGACAATTTGTTCAATTCATTTATTGTCCTCTGTGAGAAAGAGTACTTTCTGATATCCAATCTACACTGATCCTTTACTAATATTACCTCATGTCCTCTAGTTCTACTATCTTTTTTTGAGTGAGAAAAAATATTTATTTCAATATTTTCAATAATGTCTCTCAGTTTTGGAATCATTTTAGTTGCTCTCCTCTGTATTCGCTCATGTGTGTATATATATCCTTCTTACAATATGGTATCCACGCTTTTATACACTATTCTAAGTGACGCCTAACTATTGCTTTATACAGAGGTATAACTACAACACGCTGTCTACTGTCAATGAGCCATTTTTCGATTTTACTTTGGTGTCAAAATGTATTTGATTATAATCATTGTTACCCAATGGTTCATGTATTTTAACATTGTCCACTAATTCATTTTGAGAAGACAAGACTATATCTAATACATTCTCTCCCCTGGTTGATTCTAGCACGTGTTGAGTAAGGAAACTATCCTGAATTTAAAATAGAAACTGTTGGTCCTCACCCCCTGTACTTTTTAGAGATTTCCATTGTATGTATTTATTTTGTATTGTATTCCCCTTTACCAACTTCCTTTATAGCGTTTGGTATTTTTGTGTAATCCTCTTCATTTATGCTTGGACTTTTGTAAACTAATCCAATAGTTAATGTTGATTTTCCTGCGGTGCACGAGGTAGCGCGATGAATATACAGATTCAGCTCGATGACGACATCTAATTAAGCCTCGCGTACAAATGTCTCGCCTCTAATAATCTTATTAGGCCTACTGGCCAATCTCGGGATGACATTACGAATTGCGTATCTCCAACATATAATAATCCTAATGAGTATCTATGACATGAACCCGCACAACAACATGCGTGCAAGCCAGTCGTACGGTAGTGGTATTGTACACGTTTCCCTCTAATTCTCCCTGGTGAGCGGAAGTAATTGTCATGATGTTGTTTATGATTAAGAAACGTGGACATTAGCATTGGCATGCGCCACAGTTCAGTAAATGAGAAATCCTGGCGAAGCGCTATAGTTGTCTTCTGTAAGTCGTGCATAAGCCTTACAATTTTTATTATTATTGTTGTTGTTGTTATTGTTGTTATCTTTTGCTATTGGTGTTACTACTACTACTACGAAGACGACGATGACGACGACAACAAAAACAACAGCAATAACGAGTCAACCCGATCATCGGAAACAGACCGCGACGCATTTTCTGTGGCAACAGGCTGGACCCAATTTTTCAAACTTCCAAATATGTGCCACCAA
The DNA here is from genome assembly GCA_033239005.1 of Lamellibrachia satsuma. Lineage (NCBI taxonomy): Eukaryota > Metazoa > Annelida > Polychaeta > Sabellida > Siboglinidae > Lamellibrachia > Lamellibrachia satsuma. The sequence goes on from BSQZ01000006.1 coordinate 6,543,936, forward strand.
ATGGAGCAAGCTGTGCACCATGACCATGTGCTTAATAAACGCCCAGTCGGTGATGAACAAGCTGACACCCTCTGACTATATTATCGAGCACGGCTTTGACATCGTGGCCTTCACAGAAACATGGTTACGTAATACTCCTGATGATGACCAGATAATCAGAACCCTGACAATTCCTGGCTACCCATGTTCCGAGGAGACAGCACAAGAACACCACAGCCAGAGGAGGTTGGGTTGCCATTCTCCATAAATCCAAGATCAAAATGGCATCAAAGTCTTCATGGAAAACCAAATCGTTCGAAAACATGGAAGTCACACTTAGTGCTTCGTCAACAGTGAAACTCGCTCTGATCTATCGCCCTCCTCCATCAAAAAGAAAGAAGTCTTTCTGAGTGAATTCCAAGACATCCTTCAGAATCACGTGGTCAAATCTCAGAACACCCTGATTTTGGGTAATTTCTACTTCCACTGTGAGGACCCACTGAACACTGGTGCTTCCCGCTTCCGTGACATCCTTTCGAACCACTCTCTCTGCCAGCACGTGTCGGGACCCACTCACATGGATGGGCATACGTTAGACTTGATTATCAACAAATTAACGGACAGTCTGGTATCACAGACTACTGTATCTGACGTCTTGACAGATCATGGCGCTGTCCATGGTGGTCTACATCTGCCAAAACCCCAGCCGCTTCGACCCTGCCACCTCAGCTAGTTTCCTTGAGCAGTACGACACTACCTTGTCAGCTCTATTAGACAAGCATGCCCCAGTTCAGACACGAACAATCTCGGTCCGAACCAAAGTTCCTTGGTTCAGTGGTGACATCAAGATACCTAAGCAGAAGAGACGGCAACTGGAGAGGAAATGGAGACAATCACGGCTCACAATTTACCGCGATCTCTTCAAAGAGCAGAGACGCCACGTAACCCAGCTCATCTCCTCCTCCAAGTCTACCTACTACACTGCATAAATTACCGAAGCTGCATCTGACCACAAACAGTTGTATAATGTTGTCAAAGCCCTGTTGATCAAGACAGAATCAAGTCTACTTGATGGGTGTTCACTGG
>BSQZ01000006.1:6550000-6602500 GCA_033239005.1 Lamellibrachia satsuma
GATCTCGAGTGCCAGAGTTAGAATTGGCTGTGATTTTATTGACTGAGTAGCCTTGTTTCGTGCTCTGCTCCTGGCTGGTCACAATGTGTAAATGACGTCCCAACATTCTGGCCATTCCTTGGACGGCAACCGCATCAACCCGGAATATCTGGCTGCAATGAGAAAGAGGGCTTACTCATTGCAGCAATGTATTTGTTTGTTCTCGGGGAGACATGGTTATACATTAGGTGGGCGTGTGTGTGTGTGTGTGTGTGTGTGCGTGCGTGCGTGCGTGCGTGGCTGCGTGCGTGCATGCGTGCGTGCGTATGTGTACGTCACCGTTAATGCTAAGAATAACTTTGGGGATACGCTGGAAGCCAAGTATAATATCGCCTGTGCTAGATCAGTGTCTGAAAACTTCGGCCTGCTACTAAAGTATTCGTACGTAGTAGAATTTTGACCTTGTGTTGTTTCTTGGCAATGCCTTTGTCCCCCGTTGACATGCAGTTGCAAAGTATTTTTGGTACTCAAAAAACGGGGGGTCCGGACCCCCTGGATCCCCCCTCTGGATCCGCCTATGGTATGTATGACTGTACGTATGTCTATATGCGTGCGTGCGTGCGTGCGTGCGTGCGTGCGTGCGTGCATATGCATTGATGCATGTATGCATGTATGTATGTATGTATGTATGTATGTATGTATGTATGTATGTATGTATGTATGTATGTATGTACTGGCAGTACATATACAGCTGAAAGAGACACTGGCCGCACATATACAGCTGAAAGAGACACTGGCCGTACATATACAGCTGAAAGAGACACTGGCCGTACATATACAGCTGAAAGAGACACTGGCCGCACATATACAGCTGAAAGAGACACTGGCCGTACATATACAGCTGAAAGAGACACTGGCCGCACATATACAGCTGAAAGAGACACTGGCCGCACATATACAGCTGAAAGAGACACTGGCCGTACATATACAGCTGAAAGAGACACTGGCCGCACATATACAGCTGAAAGAGACACTGGCCGTACATATACAGCTGAAAGAGACACTGGCCGTACATATACAGCTGAGAGAAACACTGGCCGTACATATACAGCTGAGAGAGACACTGGCCGCACATATACAGCTGAAAGAGACACTGGCCGTACATATACAGCTGAAAGAGACACTGGCCGCACATATACAGCTGAAAGAAACACTGGTCGCACATATACAGCTGAAAGAGACACTGGTCGCACATATACAGCTGAAACAGACACTGGCCGTACATATACAGCTGAAAGAGACACTGGCCGTACATATACAGCTGAAAGAGACACTGGCCGTACATATACAGCTGAAAGAGACACTGGCCGTACAAATACAGCTGAAAGAGACACTGGCCGCACATATACCGCCGAGTGTGTTGATATATATAGACTCTCATAGAAAATGTTGGTGTCCTTTTGGTGCGATACCAAACTAGTGCCTCGTGTAATAGTCATTATTCCAAACTGGATGAAATAGGTCATTCATGGATTAACTTATATAAATATTATCCTCTCTTTGTGTTTACCTACAATAAACATTACTTGGAATTTAAACCAATCGTATCGGTATTTAAACAGTTTCATTAGAATTTCAAAATGACCTGCATTAGCCGGCCATCGATAGCGAGCAGGCCGTGTGCATTAGCCACAATCAAGCCTTCTTGGCTGCGCTTTCAGCTAAGTGCACAGGCGTCCGTACGAGTGCCACTCCGAGCCCGAGACCCACAGGGCGGCGCCTGCTGCAGGCAGTAATAACCAGACCGGAGTCCCATGTATGTTACTGACCCGCGGAAGTACTTCGGGTTGACCGGTCTACGAAACCGTTTACCTCTCGACGACCAATCTCGCCTTGTTGACATCGCAACAACATGAACGGCGCCGCGGGTAAATTCAATCGCGGCTCCTGCTTTGGTTTGATTGCATCATTAATTTCTTGCGAGGGATTGCCGCGGTGTGGCATTGTTACTGGAAATGGCTTTTAATGCCGGGAAGTCCCCGCGGTACTGGCCGAAGTGGCTACGTGGATTTAATGACGATTCGCACATGTTGGCCACGATAGTAGCATTTTATAACGATAATACATCAACGCGCGCTATATTGCCTCGGCCCATAAAGAGTCACGCCACCATTGTGGTTTAAACTGAGAATGCTTCAGCGAGCAGACTGCTACGTTAATGCGAACCAAACTTCAAGAGGAGTCTACGAAAACGGTGTCTCATTAGTTTGTTTGTTATTGATTAGACAAATGATTAAACAAACACTGAGTGCATTTTATTTTTGTTCTGATTATTAAATCGACTTGATGCGACGTACATAGCAGTGGCATTGCGGCGGCGCGTGGTTTTTGACAAATGGCGTCCAATGACGTCGGCGTCCTGCAAGGCATGCTACGTCCGGCTCATAGTCGTCGGTACTATCTGCTACCGCTATAGAAGAATTCCCATTCATGTGTCCTGACTTCGTAAGAAGCCACCATTGGTTATTATCAACGACGGGATTGTAGCGTGAAACTGGACGGTGTTTTAAATTCCCTGGAGGAGTGGCTCACGTCCCCTGGCCCGTAATTGCCTAAGTTTCGAAGTAGCTGTATATTAGCTATAAGTAGCTAACATTAAACAAATTTTACATTAGGCCGAGTTGTTCCTCCCCAATGTATCTGCACAAACCGTTGTGTTGAGATCGTCTACGACCTATACTTGATCACCGGAATCGTTTCTTACCGATATGTTCTATTTGATGATGCGGTTTTCGTCTTTGTTGTTACTGGACTAACAATTTGAAAAAAAATAACAATTGCATAAAATAATTATTAAGTTAGCGATGCAACGCCATATGCCAAGAAGGTAGGATATTATTAATATAATTAGTGGGAGAGAACTGAGCAAATCAGTTGTACGTTTTTTTACTAGGGACGATAGATCCATATTGAATGATGGAAATTATTCGTTTTAAATAATCCGATAGGAAATACGAAGGGCAACCTTGTGTATACTGCATTATCAAGGCGTGGACGCAAATAAAGCGTGTTGCCACAACGTAGTCGCCTGCAGTATGCAAGATTCATTAACTGCTCTGACGATATATCCCGTCCAACGCATAGAGTGTTTCTTCATTGTGACGACAGATACTTCCTTTTTAACGGATCTCCTAAGCCACACCATGACAGAATTGTGAAGACATATGCTTGCATGTTAACGGATCTCCTAAGCCACACCATGACAGAATTGTGACGACAGATACTTCCTTGTTAACGGATCTCCTAACCCACACCATGACAGCATTGTGACGACAGATACTTCCATGTTAACGGATCTCCTAAGCTACACCATGACAGTATTGTGACGACAGATACTTCCTTGTTAACGGATATCCTAACCCACACCATGAAAGCATTGTGACGACAGATACTTCCATGTTAACGGATCTCCTAAGCCGCACCATGACAGAATTGTGACGACAGATACTTCCTTGTTAACGGATCTCCTAACCCACACCATGACAGCATTGTGACGACAGATACTTCCATGTTAACGGATCTCCTAAGCTACACCATGACAGCATTTGGGCTCATGCAATACGTCTCCGTCTGAGTTGAAACCAACATATGGATTGGTCATCGTTATGCAGAAGAATGATTTATAATAAGCATTGGTTTATTTGTATATTTCTCATTCTAGTTGCTTATGTTATTAAACACTCCGTACAAGACCAGTTTAATTAAACAAAAAATGCGGCGTGTGATAGTGTCCGCGATGTGGGACGTCCTTGGCGCAAGATGTTAGCTGAAGCTTGGACGTTGCAGTCATTTTCACGACGAAGGCGCACACCAAAACCTAACGAACCACTACTCCTGGGCAAGGAGAAGGACGTCACCATCAATGGGTACAAGGATACAAGCATATTGTCACGTCACTAGATATCAATGCGTAAGCCAGCGAGCGTACGTGCGTGCGTGCGTCGTGGCACATTCGCGTCATTGCTACTGGGAGCAGTTAGCACAGTTTCCTGTATCGAGCAATGTACACGAATCTAAAAATTGCGCTAGACTCAACAGATTGCACTGCCGACAGCCCTGTCAGATAAGATGTCTGATAGTAATCCACTAATCACTATCCCAGTGCCACTACTGTTGCATGCTTTGAACCGTTTCTAGCGGAGAAGACGGTGACGACGCCACTCGAAACATATGTCCAATTATGCTGCAATGGTAAACATAATTCTTGGCGCGACATGGTCTATGAAAAAAACGGCAGTTGCCATTAAACTAACCTCACTGACGGCTGCCACTCGGCACGGAAGCGCATCTCGTAGGCGCGAGTGTTTATGAAGACCATTTCTCAGCCTATTTTAATGTACGCGGTATGCTTTAATGGGTTTCGGTGTGCGTTGCTTTATGCGTATATTTACGTTCCGGTACGGCTGCCGTCATTCGATAAAACAAACTTTCCTGACACTATATATACATGCCGCCGTCATTCAGCTGGTGCAGAGAAATAAAAACTAATTAAGTTGAACTATTTTTTTCACGGTCACCATAATATTGAATCTTGAAGCCACTGAATAGTTACTTTGCTTATTGACGCGATGAACCGAAAACACTAAAAGTCTTAAGTTAGCTATCGCATACATTGGCGTAGGAAGTTCTTTAGCATTGGTGGAGTAATCACTGGATTCCGACATATACATACTCAGGTAGATTGACATACGTGTACACACACACGCGCACGCACGCACGCACGCACAAACACACACACACACACACACACACACACACACACATATATATATATATATATATATATATATATATATATATATATATATATATATATATATATATATATATATATATATATATATATATATATATATATATATATATATATATATATATATATATATATATATATATATATATATATATATATATATATATTATATATATATATATATATATATATATATATATATATATATATATATATATATATAAGTAAATATATATATATGTATATATATTTACTTACATACATATGTACATATATGCATCCATACATTCATACATGCACGCACCCACGCACGAACGCACGAACGCACGCACACACACGCATACACTTGCATACACACGTACACATATACATATACACATGCATACATATGCACGCACGCACACACACACGCACGCGCACACGCACACGCACACGCACACGCACACGCACACGCACACGCACACGCACACGCACACGCACACGCACACACACACTTGTGATTCAGTAAGGAATCTTAGTACGTGAAGCTTCACGTGTGGGGGACGCTTAAAGGGACGGAACCAGAAGCCACTCCGCGCTCCTTCAATCCGTCCCAGCCTCTGTGGCCGATGTGCGTGGTCTGTGGACACATCACTGCAGCGTTGTCTCCTTGTTTCTTGGATTGCTATGTAGAAGGTGGCGTTGTCCAGTGAGTCACACCAGGTCTCCGAACTGAAACACTTCGGCTCGTGACGACTCGTGACAATCTGCGCCATGAACTAACATCTTCACATGCATTAATTGGATATTTCGTTCTGGGAATGCTCGATTCGGTCAAAGCCAGGATATTTTAACTTCATAGAAGATTACTCATTGCACGCGTGCTTTCAAATGCCGGTTATGCTTCACATACAATTTCGTTTGTGTTACATTTCTGTTGAATTTGTATCGAGACTCATGTTACAGACACCGTCACTTGGTACATGTTTATTTCCATTCTGATGTTTCAATTTCCTTCACTCATCGATTCAACTCGTTTGGTCTGATTCACACATTCACAGCTACATCCGTGTATGTAAATGCGGTAGATGCCATTACAACCGCGCGCCAAGTGCACTGAAAGCAAAGCTCGTCACGACCGGAAGTTCTCACAACGTCCCTCATTTTCCTGTTGACGTGCTCTGTGTAAAGCGAAAGTGGTCGATGTTATGGCATGCAATGGACCACCATTTGACCACTGTGATCACCGACGTCACATCCCAACATACTGTACACAATCGTACGATTTTACACACTACGGTATTATCACGAACTAATTCTAGTCGGTTAATAATATCACTGTAGTAATATCCTACAACATAAAATAGTCACCAGTTAGCACACAATATTCAAATAATTCAGGTTTGTTCAGCATATATAATATTATTTATGTTGCAGATAAGTTTGACATTGTTCACTAACATATTGTTGTTCATGAACATATTGTTGTTCATAAACATATTATATACCGTTGTTCGTATTTATCACTTAGCTTATAGCTTTGTCATTACGGATTAACCAATGAAGGGATCCGCAACGATCATAGATAACTACTGGAACAATAGAAAGAAGCAGTTACAGTTTCTATGGCATATATTGCGAAATACTGATAATTGAAACAGAGTAATTTAAGGCAAAACCAATGGACAAAAAGCTAGAGACAGGCAAGTTGTTTGTAAATTACTCGAAACATTAATTAGAGACCACATGGTGGAATTCCTTGTAAAACATAAATTAATAAATACATCTCAATATGGGTTCCTAAAAGCAAGGTCATGTCTAACCAATCTCTTATGTTTTTTGAAGAAATTGCAAAGTGAGTAGATGATGGCTCACCAGTGGATGTTGTCTACTTAGATTTTCAGAAAGCTTTCAATAAAGTGCCACATCAAAGATTGTTACTTAAACTAAAAGTTCATGGTATAGGTAATGATGTAATCAACTGGATAGAAAAGTGGCTTACACACAGAAGACAGAGAGTAATATTAGATGAGATTTCAAACTGGAAATCTGTTTTGAGTGGGGTAACACAGGGATCAGTATTAGGCCCTATATTGTTTTTAATATATATAAATGATTTGGAAGTATTCAGAAGGTTACTAATGATACAGATAAACAAAGTTTACAGGATGATCTAGATAAATTAGTTAAATGGTCAGACAAATGGCAAATGTTATAACATTTTGGGAAGTGTAAATGTATACACAAAGGAAATGGAAACATGGACGTGGAATATAAAATGGGGGTGGGGTGCTGTACTAGATATAATCACACAAGAAAAGGACTTAGGAGAACTATCATGTATAAGGAGAAATAGCTAATTGCACCCCTGTACAAAACAATAGTTAAACCACATTTGGAATATTGTATTCAAGCATGGAGGCCATATCGTAAAAAGGACATAGACAAGCTAGAAAGAATACAACGAAGAGCAACTAAAATGATTCCAGAATTGAGAGACCTTAGTTACGAAAATCGCTTATTACAATGTGGTTTGACAACACTAGAGACCAGGAGACTAAGAGGAGACCAAATAGAAGTGCTTAAAATAGTGAATGGTTATGAGGATGTTGATAGAAATATGTTCTTCAAACTTAAAAAAGGCAGTAGAACCAGAGGACACAAAGCAGCATTAGTTAAGGAGCAGTTTAGGTTGAACATGAGAAAGTACTCTTTCTTACAGAGGGTGATAAATGAATGGAACAAACTGCCAAATGATTGTGTTAATGCTAATAGTGTGAATATGTTTAAAACTAGAATTGACAGATAATTGATAAGGGCGGGCTACACATAGATGAGAAAATATTGGACTCTCGATAAGCCAATGGCTTCCTTGTCCACTTGCCATCTGGAACTTGTTGTTTGGGATGGCAATCTTGTTAAATCTTGTTAAATCAAGTACTAAATTACTTCATTAGTCTAAACACATGACTGGGAGGACCAGCCCTTGACTACCAGCTGATGACATGTAAAAATGTCACCGCCAATGTCACGAGACACGACTCCTGAAGAAGTGACATCACAGGTTATGTCTATAATGATTCTATGTGGTAAATATGTTGTAGGCATGGAGAAGGTCATTGTTTGACAGTAATCGAGAAACCACTGCGTTGTCTTAATAAAAACAATGATGCGTTGTATTGTCGTAAGAAGTCAAGATGCCAAATCTACCGTTTTTTTCAATGTTTATGCAAAATCACGATCTACCGCTTTCAAGCAAACATCTCCCGCCCAACCGCAATTTCAAGCTAAAAAAATTATATAATCATTTCGAATGCAAATATATATATATATATAAAGTAGGAAATTCACCCGAAAATGTACCGAATTCTGTAAATATACCCTAAAATAAAAAAAAATCCGCCAACCCCCTTTTACACCCTTCATGTGCCGCCCTCGCTTCAAGGAAGCCGTAGATCTACCGCTGGTTGTGCAATTTTACTCGGCACCTCTTAGTTACTGTACATTGTAAAGTGTCTGCCGTCAGTACTCTACATTGTAAGGTGTCTGCCGTCAGTACTGTACATCGTAAAGTGTCTGCCGTCAGTACTCTACATTGTAAAGTGTCTGCCGTCAGTACTCTACATTGTAAAGTGTCTGCCGTCAGTACTCTACATTGTAAAGTGTCTGCCGTCAGTACTCTACATTGCAAAGTGTCTGCCGTCAGTACTGTTCCCATACGAAGTCCTCCATTCTTTGCAGAGTACCGCGATAAAGACCGGCTTGATATTTCTCTCAGCAAGATCTGCCCCTTACTAGAGGGGCTGTCGTAGACAAGCTGCTCTGCTGCAGAAACAGCCCGGAAGGCAGATATGTTTAGAGATCGGACTACACGACACCTCTAATTGAAGGTTGTCATTGTCATCAAGGACAGGCAGGTGAGCACTTACTAACGTGATACAAATATCGATTAATTAAGTGAGTTCGTGGAGATAATGGCCATACATGTAATTATCAAGATGAAGCAATGGCATGCCACCCCCCCCCCTACTGTTATTTCAACCAAGTAGTTTAGACATCGTCTTCCGCCAAATATGCGGTTTTTAGTGTTGTGATCTAATGGCAGTTTTTTTTAACCAAGGACTTACGCAAATGGTTCACTCTGTTTCTTTAATAACAGTGCAACAATTGTGACCCGACCAAACACGACCGTAGTCTCTGACTACAAGGCGTATAATCAACCCTCCAAGCAAAACATATATATTTTCAACTGGCATCTGTTCGTTACGAACGATAACTAACATTGGCATGATGTTCGCTACGAGTCTATGCGACAGAGACACAGCGTGGGTATTGATCCACACACCCACGACGATGCAGACAGGCGGACGAAGATGCGGCTGTTCGTCCTGCTGCACAACAATTTATTTATTAGGACAGTTGACAATAACGTGATTCTTCTAGTACTCCAACTAGGGTTTCACTCACCGAGTGGGCAAGAAACTGCACTATCCTTTGCGGCAAGAATGTGCATTATGTAATATCTTGTGGTAAACAGACGACATAATGTTGTTGGCGTTGTGATGATGTTTTTTTTCGTAATTTAGCAAAACATCTCTTCTGTCTCTGTTTTTCTGTTTATCTGTCTGTTTCCCTCCCTCCCTCCCTCCCTCCCTCCCTCCCTCCCTCCCTCCCTCCCTCCCTCCACCCCTCACTCCAACCATTCCGTCCGCCCGTCCCTATCCCTCCTCTCTCAGTCGCTCTCTTCCTCCCTCCCCCTCTCTTCACCCATCCCTCCAATCCTCCCTACACCAGTCCGTCCGTCCTTCCTTCCCACCGCCCGCCCGCCCGCCCGCCCGCCCGCCCGCCCGCCCGCCCGCCCGCCCGCCCGCCCGCCCGCCCGCCCGCCCGCCCGCCCGCCCGCCCGCCCGCCCGCCCGCCCGCCCGCCCGCCCGCCCGCCCGCCCGCCCGCCCGCCCGCCCGCCCGCCCGCCCGCCCGCCCGCCCGCCCCCCGCCCGCCCGCCCGCCCGCCCGCCCGCCCGCCCGCCCGCCCGCCCGCCCGCCCGCCCGCCCGCCCGCCCGCCCGCCCGCCCGCCCGCCCGCCCGCCCGCCCGCCCGCCCGCCCGCCCGCCCGCCCGCCCGCCCGCCCGCCCGCCCGCCCGCCCGCCCGCCCGCCCGCCCGCCCGCCCGCCCGCCCGCCCGCCCGCCCGCCCGCCCGCCCGCCCGCCCGCCCGCCCGCCCGCCCGCCCGCCCGCCCGCCCGCCCGCCCGCCCGCCCGCCCGCCCGCGGGTCGATTTACAAATTTAAAAGTACAACGACACACACTCGATTGCCTTGCAGGAACCTAAGTTGACCTCTGGATTGTGTGGTCGTGGCCGCATTCGCATCTTGCAGTATCTATGATGCGTCAATTGTGCATCATATATCCGCAATGTCCGTGTAGAGTTCTGATGCGTTTAGTGGCTCTCAACTAAGTTTATCTTGCTGTTCATCTGATGAACAGAATCCGCAAGTGAAGTTACGTCTGTGTATGTTTTATTCAGTGGCCGTGTGATATTCTCCATTGAACGTTCCTTTGCCATCGGCACTTTGTTCACATCTATCAGCCTGCTTCATGCCAACAACCACAAAACGCTGCCTGCCATTAGTCCGCATCTACTGCAGAAGTACTTTGCTTCTGCTTTGTACTCTGCTTCTGATATCTTAGGTTTCTCGTATTTTCAAAGGACCAACAGACCACACAGCGCGCTAATTGATTGATTTCCAAAGAATGCGGATTGTGCGAACATCTGCCACTGGTAGTGCTGACTGCACGTAACGAAAGGAGAAAGCATTGCTGTGGTGTGGTCGAATGCATAACTCGCCGGCGAAGAACATCATTCATCAAGTCTGTGCAGCAGAAAGGTGCTGAAATAAGCCATTCTGCCAAGAGAATTACCAACAGTCGTCGCTTTTTCCGTATTTTCTTGTTACGTAGATTGGCAAAGACAGTTATATAATGGCGTAATACGACTACTGCACCAAACCAGCAACTACAGTCAGTGCGAAATATCGTATACTTATCTTACAACTTGTTTCCGGTTATGCACCAACGTCGGTTACGACTAATGGCTGCGGAGAGATGTTTTGGTCAAGCGTCGCTAACACGACAAATGGTCTAACATTCTTCAAGACGAACGACTGGAATGACAATAATGACACATGTATGTCAAGAATGTTTTCGGTCCAGAGCCATTACTGGGACTACTGCGTGTCAGGCGCACTTCCGGTCCCGCGTCGCTATCGTGACAGATATCTTCGCAAGGCAGATGAGCCCATGGGTCAAGGTCACAACTAACGGCAACCATTGATATGTGCAGGTTCTTACATTGGCATTAACTGCGCAAATACGGCAAGCAACAATGGAGTTCGGGTTATTGAAATTAATAAAACAATACGACAAGTGTACGCTTACCAAAAATAGGTTTGCATTTTTGCGTATGCTTTTAGAAAAAGCTAGCGTTTCAAATGGTTATGGCAAATTGCAAGCTTTGCTGTCGTCTGCTTTGTTTCGAAGAAAAGTTATTTACCGACATTGCTTTGCTAAGCCTCGCTTTAGCAGAAGATATTTCTTTTTGTCATAGTTGTCAGAACGTTTAATTCCCCAGACACACTGCTAAGCACATAAATACATATTATTTTCCCGACACGCTGCAAAACAAACAAATACATTCAATTCTCCCGACACGCTGCAAAACACACAAATACGTTCAATTCTCCCGACGCGCTGCTAAATAAATCTCGCTGAAATTCAATTAACTGAAACCTTTCACTCCCGTGTCAGAAACATAATTTGGAATATCTACCACAAAGACCTAGATACACAAATAACACCAGATACATCATTTCTTGGACAAGAGTAGACACGAAAACGAACTACAGTCGAGCGTCGGTGAAGAAAAGCAGGCAGTGTGACGTCAAGGCGTCAAGGCGCCCTTTGACGTAGTCGAGTTTTTTGTTGAAGAGACACTGATGTTTCATTGAATAGAAAAACACGGAGGATGATTAGAATCGTGAAATACACACACAATGGACGTTACTAATCTGCACTCTGAGCTCCACGCGAAGGACGTGGTGTGGGACAAATGGCATGACTGTGCAGATCACCGTCGTACGTAACGTAAAAACTGTGAAACTGAACATTAATTCATTATTTACATGGAGATCACCAGGCCCGCTCATGGACACTGCGCATGCGACGTCCTTCCTGCGTTGCGTAATACGTATGTACAGGTGCTGGCGTGCGGACAAAATCCCCACCGAACAATAGCCCCTCCGGACAAAATCCCCACCGAACAATAGCCCCTCCAGACAAAAGCCCCACAATCTGCCAATTAGCTAAAATCACAAGCGGATGCCTAAAAAGATATCTTAGTAGGGCGTTTGTCCAGAGGGAGCTTCTGTCTGGGGTGACGACGACGACGACGACGACGATGGTGATGATATATATATATATATATATATATATATATATATATATATATATATATATATATATATATATATAACAGATTATATATATATATATATATATATATATATATGATATATATATATATATATATATATATATATATATATATCAAGCTTGTTAACAAATGTATTTGAATGCGCATTTGAATGTTGAGCATTTGAATGCGCCTTTGAATGTTGAGCATTTGAATGCGCTTTCAAATGCCTCCATACCTTTATTTTTAATGCATTTGCATTTGAATGCATACCTTAAACATTTGTGTTTGCATTTGAATGCCACCCACAACATTTGATTTGTCAAAGGCACAATGTACAAGCACGGAAAATAATTAAGGTGGCCGAAGGAGCAGAAACCCAAAAGTGTATAATAGAATAAGATGAGATACTTAGAGAAGATGAAAATAAAAGATGTGGGAATTGCAGGACATGGAGGGGAGAGTTGTATGGGGGGAGCGAGGGAAGTTAAATTCGTGGTCATTAAAAACTTTTAGGCATTGTAGAGGGCAAATAAAGACATTGGTCAAGTGACTGTTCGGAGGGGAGGATAATGGTGTTGTGAAGTATCCACGCAAAGCAAGTCCATCTCGTTCTCGGTGTACGGGGTCTGTACGAGTTGGCAGGAGGAATAAACACAGTGAGCTGCTTTTGAAAAGTATTGTAAGAGTCGTTACTACAAACATGCACGTGGGGTACTATCGTTACGGTTAGTTGTGACGACGACTATATTTGATCCACGATTGAACCTTACGTTTCGATGACAGCATTGTTCTTCGTTTCAGTATAATAATTATGTGTGTGTGTGTGTGTGTGTGTGTGTGTGTGTGTGTGTGTGTGTGTGTGTGTGTGTGTGTGTGTGTGTGTGTGTGTGTGTGTGTGTGTGTGTGTGTGTGTGTGTGTGTGTGTGTGTGTGTGTGTGTGTGTGTGTGTGTGTGTGTGTGTGTGTGTGTGTGTGTGTGTGTGTGTGTGTGTGTGTGTGTGTGTGTGTGTGTGTGTGTGTGTGTGTGTGTGTGTGTGTGTGTGTGTGTGTGTGTGTGTGTGTGTGTGTGTGTGTGTGTGTGTGTGTGTGTGTGTGTGTGTGTGTGTGTGTGTGTGTGTGTGTGTGTGTGTGTGTGTGTGTGTGTGTGTGTGTGTGTGTGTGTGTGTGTGTGTGTGTGTGTGTGTGTGTGTGTGTGTGTGTGTGTGTGTGTGTGTGTGTGTGTGTGTGTGTGTGTGTGTGTGTGTGTGTGTGTGTGTGTGTGTGTGTGTGTGTGTGTGTGTGTGTGTGTGTGTGTGTGTGTGTGTGTGTGTGTGTGTGTGTGTGTGTGTGTGTGTGTGTGTGTGTGTGTGTGTGTGTGTGTGTGTGTGTGTGTGTGTGTGTGTGTGTGTGTGTGTGTGTGTGTGTGTGTGTGTGTGTGTGTGTGTGTGTGTGTGTGTGTGTGTGTGTGTGTGTGCTAATCGCTAAGTGACCATTATCAAAGTCAATACCCCTAATTGGCCCGTAGCCAAAGGTATAGCGTGTAGATCATCCGACCCCCTTGCCCGCCACTTTCCCGACTTCCACATGTAATATCAACGTTACGTCCTGGTAGGTATATTTGCCCGCCACGTTCCCGACTTCCACATGTAATATCAACGTTAAGTCCTGGTAGGTCTATTTGCCCGCCACGTTCCCGACTTCCACATTTGGAGAAACATTTTTTATTTCAACGTTAAGCCCTGGTGGCTATTTGTCTATCCAAATGTGACCCCCTCGGAAGTTCAGGCAACGTGGCTAGTAGTCTGGGGCATACAAGGAATACAACGTGGCTAGTAGTCTGGGGCATAAAAGGAATACAACGTGGCTAGTAGTCTGGGGCATAAAAGGAATACAACGTGGCTAGTAGTCTGGGACATAAAAGGAATACAACGTGGCTAGTAGTCTGGGGCATAAAAGGAATACAGCAGTTACAACGTAACTCATTTCTGATTTGAAATTAAGACTAATGATGGACTAAGTTACAGGAGAGTAGCATACGCCGTGGGAGATTATTTAGGGTCGAATAAATAGGAAAGCGGTTCGTAGATGGTACAAAGTCACGACTGACAGCGGCTCTTGAATACAGTTGGCGGCACCAACACCAGACTGGAGGACGGCCTTCGAAAATGTCAACAGAGCTCCAGGGACGCGGACGTCGCTGCTTGCGAGCGTGACATGCCGCTTACACGGGCGCCACACCTGCTTGCGTTGCATGCAGGCTCGCGTCGCCGACACTGAACGCGGCCCGCTCGCCGCTAGACGTCGCCCGATGTACACAGTAAATACGTCGCCGTCGCAGCGCGCGCTGTCAGTTGTTCGCGCTGCGTTTGACGTCGACACCTCCGTTCTGTGTCTAACGTACGTGATGCGCCCGTCAGGCCTCGGCTGATCGGACGGCGTCGGAAGACACACTTGAGTCAAGCAGGCAGTCTAACCACAGAGAAACAACTGTGCAGTAAGTGCTCGATCATTTCTCATTAGTGAAGTTCCATTCCGCAGAGAATATTCCCCTGTGAGTTGGACAAGTCGTACCGGTCGTGGTTTCTGCAGCAACAGTTTTTATTTATGTTTCGCAGTGACAATGGTTTATGTGTGCATAAACCTTTGGTGAATACTCCACCATTCTTAAATCGCTGCAAACTGTAGGCACACATGAAACCGGGCGGATACAACAAGTTTTTTATAAACTGTTTTTTTCGCTGATATACATTAGTTTCAATCTGTTCGGTGTGATCTGAACTATTGTTTCTTTGCCATCTGAACAATTGAAGAAATGAAATACGACATTTCTCTTTTTGATCAGCTATGATTTGTCAATGGCCAACATAGCATGCCCCGAGCGCACGCAAGATAAGTCCTGGTTGTTAAATGTTCTAACGAAAACAATCACCTCCATAGTAACTCGGGTGGACAATGTCCACTAGACACGGTAAAAGAGAGAGAGTGGGAGAGAGACACATAGACATATTCAGAGATACAGCGAAAAATAAATACAAAGAGAGAGAAATAGAGACATAGAGACAGCGAGATACAGACAAGACAGAGACAGACAGAGACAGACAGAGACAGACAGAGACAGACAGAGACAGACAGAGCGACAGAGACAGACAGAGACAGACAGAGCGACAGAGACAGACAGAGACAGACAGAGACAGACAGCGACAGACAGAGCGACAGAGACAGACAGAGACAGACAGATACAGACACAGACAGAGCGACAGAGACAGACAGAGACAGACTGGGGGAGATGGAGAGAGGGCGTTGTCACGCTAAGTACTTCTTCAATATAACACAAGTTGATTAAACATAATTATTTTAGAGAATGCGTTCATAGTAGTTTGCCAAACATATGTAATTAATTTGTCCGTGATGAGGTCACGGGATATAATTGTAGACGTCATTTTTGTCTTTGATTGTTCATTTAGCGCCGCCTCGACTAGTATTCGGGGGTAATACATTCCCCGAACCGCGTTAATCGAATTAGCCCCTAGAAACACGTGCGGGAACACTTCTGCCGGCTCTATCTACAGTGCCTTGAATGTACGTGTGAATGTGTGTGTGCGTGCGTGCGTGCGTGCGTGCGTGCATGCGTGCGTGCGCATACGATTATGTGCTATGTCGTGTCAGCTTTAATTTCCGACTGAGCTACGATTTGTCTAGGCAACAGTTCCGCCTTTTGTTGTCGTCAAGCAACGTCGGTTTATATATATATATATATATATATATATATATATATATATATATATATATATATATATATATATATATATATATATATATGTATATATATATATATATATATATATATCGAAAATATATATATATATATATATATATATATATATATATATATCGAAAAATATATATATATATATATATATATATATATATATATATATATATATATATATATATATATATATATATATATATATATATATATATATATATATATATATATATATATATGCTACTGGACGGGTGCTGCACCACACTCCAGACAAGGTTGACTGTACGATACGATCGTTAGCGTAGTTTTCGGATGTCCCCTCTTGCCTATCGCACCTACGATATCGCGAGGAACTGCTGGTCGGTATCAACGCAGGCGGGGACGTGACGTCACATTTACCAAAACGACCGTCCTCGCTCGTACTGTACTGTCTAGGCGCGTCGGCTATCACAGTTGACAGATGGGCTATGAGATACTGGATGTTCGTAGTTGTTATTAATACACGTAAGTGATAACTTCGTTGACGCTGCGAAGAAGTTTCTCATTGCAACAGACGCGTGTCGCGATGTAATACCCACGTTTCATTCGCGTGGATTACATAAAAAAAGTAATGAATCACTACAAATTGCGGCTATCCAGTTTCAGACATCCCCGTCACAAAACAGGTTGCAGTAAATTTGTTTGTAACTTGTCGCATACAAAAACTAAAAAAACCTCCGTGCTGTCATTCACGGAGACATATGCTTTGAAGCGCATACGCAGAAATAGACACCATGAAATTAATCTGTAAAATGTGTACATGTGTCAGATGACATCTCCCTCATGCTAGCAAGACAGAACGCGTCTTCAGCATACAGTCTATAGAATCGCGGACAACAGAATCAACCTTTTTGTAGAATCAAACATATTTCGTATTCCAGTTGTACGAAAATACGCCGCATAAGTAAATCAGCCGCTTAGTAGCATCAAATTACTTCGACCCGATGTGATATAATCAAACACGAAGAGGGAGGGACTGCAATATACGTGGACGTACAGGGAGTGAGAGAGAGAGAGAGAGAGAGAGAGAGTGAGTGAGTGAGTGAGTGAGTGAGTGAGTGAGTGAGTGAGTGAGTGAGTGAGAGATATACATAGACCACTGACAAGCGGAGAATTAAATAGAATCGACGACGCATGATGAACGTACCCGATATACCAGTCCAGTCACGAGCACCGCTCGATAGGGAGAGAGAGAGAGAGAGAGAGAGAGAGAGAGAGAGAGACAGACAGACAGACAGACAGGGACGTGGGCATGGACAGGGAGACAGACAGGGACGTGGGCATGGACAGGGAGAGGGAGATGGAGAGGGAGATGGAGAGGGAGAGATAGAGTGAGAATGAGAGCGAGAGCGAGAGCGAGAGAAGGAAACCTAGACAAGGAGAGGGACGGGGAGAGAGAAAGAGAGGAGAGAGGGACGGGGGGGGGGGGGGAGAGAGAGAGAGCGGGTTAATCATGGCAGTGAAACTGACATCGTAGATAAAACAGGTAACACAAAGAAAGGCACTTGCAATATTAAGATGGTTCGGTGAGATAAATAAATAATGTAGTAAAGAAGGTGGTAACATAACGAGACAGAGAGACTTGTATCACCAGAGGAGTGGTTTCGAACGGCTGGTCCCACACTTCGGTAACAATAAACGGCACAGAAGCAGATCGAAATTATATATATCTCTCTCTCCCCTGTATTGCCTTGATCATATCGATATACACATCAAAAACATCCACGAGCAATGCGGGTGGGACACATTATTCCTTTTAAATTTGACAAATGATTTGTGGAGAGTCACGTCATGACGCATTTAGACATCGACCAAAATATCGCAACATGTGCCACATTTTATTTCACAGTTATAACATAGTTTTGCAGTTTTTTATCAAAGCGAACTTGACTGATGAAACATGTTCACCAAGAGACGCCTGACACTGGAATTGGTCAGACGTTATTTATTCATCGCGAAGAAAAACTTAACTCACGATTTCTCCGTGAGCGGCCACTGCTATGTTTTATGTCGCCCTTAAATGTGATCTGACATCCAGATGTTTTTCATGAATTCCTTGTGCGTAACGTCAACCGGATAAACCTAAATGTGCTTTGATGCCGTTCGCTGTATAACCGTCTCGAGGGTCCAGCAATAACGTCAGAAAATAACACAATTAAACTTTTATTCTGGTTTGCCGTCACCGCGAGTTCCATCAAAGCACGCTCGGTTTCCCACAATAAATAAAAACCCGAAATAATTGTATTATTCGCATCAATCATGCAGTAAACTGGAGTACAATTAGTAGAGCTTATGTCTCGTAAATGGCAAGGCATACTTGGTTCATGAAAATTCAAAATATGGTCACCCAACATTCCTGTTGTCATTTTATGTTACTTCCAAAGCCTACACTACAAAAAATTTACCGCTGGACGAACTATTCTTCCTACCTAATTTTATCCAGCAACAATGATTAACACCGGATTCATGTTTATGTTTTATGTCAAACGAAGTGGATTTTTATAATGCAATCGCCGAAGCGGACAACATTTGCATGGACCTATTCTGCACAACACTAGCATTGATGTTACTCTCAATGTAATGCAAATCGATTAGTCTTAAGCGCTGCGATCTACTCACATGGTCAGACAAGCGTGATTCGGAGATATTGACAACCGATCAGGCAGCTGCCGGCAGCTACCGGGAACTAGACGCCTACTTTATTTGTCTCTCTATTGATGAGAGATGACTGTTCCATTTTTACGTGCACTCACCAATCCTGGGAGATTTCTGTGTAAACTAGTAAAACCCGGCGACACCTTCGAAGTGTCTACCACGATACTACAAATACCTGGCGACACCCTCGAAATGTCTACCACGATACTACATATACCCGGCGACCCCCTCGCAGTGTCTACCACGATACTACAAATACCCGGCGACCCCCTCGTAGTGTCTACCACGATACTACAAATACCCGGCGACCCCTTCGTAGTGTCTACCACGATACTACAAATACCCGGCGACACCCTCGTAGTGTCTACCACGATACTACAAATACCCGGCGACACCCTCGTAGTGTCTACCACGATACTACAAATACCCGGCGACACCCTCGTAGTGTCTACCACGATACTACAAATACCCGGCGACACCCTCGTAGTGTCTACCACGATACTACAAATACCCGGCGACACCCTCGTAGTGTCTACCACGATACTACAAATACGACAAACTCTTCCCCGATGCCGGCGCCACTTCTGCAAATCTCTGCATTTGTTTTTTGTTCGATATCGTATGTTTGTCATGATCTGTGCAAATATCTGTCAGACACTTTCGTCTAAGTAACTGGCGTGTCTACACTCACTGCTCAGTCCTGCAAGAAAAACCCAGGCAGCTTCGTTCGTCTTGTTATAATCTACCGTTTTGTTGTTCCGACAGTTGAAGCAAATATTGGAACTAAACTATGGCTTTCTCGGTTGCCGCACCAACTCTTTGGAACTAACTCCCTGTCAGCATTAGGTCAGCAGGAACTAACTCCCTGACAGCATTAGGTCAGCAGGAACTAACTCCCTGTCAGCATTAGGTCAGCAGGAACTAATTCCCTGTCAGTATTCGACCAGCAGAAATATAATAACATGTCGCCGTCGTTTGAAGACATTTAATCTTGCCTACTCTCCTTAGCTCTTATAAACGGATTTTGTGAATGCACAACCCGTTGATTTTGACGCACATCTTAGTTGGTTTTGGCGCAGTAGACGTGTTCATACTGTATTGTACATTGTATATAAGGCAACTGTTAAGGTTCATCTATATGAATTATATTACATATCTGACCTTCGCATATGTGCGATACGTGAACAATTGCTTGGAATAAACGTGCCGTAGTAAGGCGATTGGTTATTCTATTTGGAGTATAACTCAAACAAGTTTGCACACTGAAACGTATGCTCAACTGAATAACCAGACAGGACATAACAATAATTACATCCATAACTCTGACATGACGCATACATTCTGATACGTTTGAACCCTGAACATGTCAGTTGAATCTGATGTGTGAGCGTATCCACCTGTGTTCGGTGATTACATTATAGGGCTTAGTAACTAAAAGAATGGGCGATTTTGGCAAATCATACACATCCTGCATTTGTATCGTTTATGCATTCCATGTTGAATGTGTGTCTTTGTTTAAAAATAACATAGCTTTCTCACTGAATAACATGTCAGCCCTTTGTGTTGCGTCCATCGTGCTCGAAGATGCCGCGTGTGAACACAGATTACGCAGATTAATCCCCGTACTTTCATTTCACAGAATTCGCGTGAAATAGTTGGGAAGAAAATTGCCCGTCACCTAGTGAGAATGGCTTTATGCCGTGATAGGTTAGAATGCATTACACAGTCAACCTCGGTGCATAGCGTGACGCCGGTCGCTACGCCGCCTGCTCGGATCTGTGCACTATGTAACACAATTAGAGTTGGACCGGGTTCACTGTTATTCTGAGCAATGCAATTACGATGTTTCTTTATGCTACAAATTATTCGCCTACAGCGGACGATTGCTCAGCTATCGATGTTAGCATGCAAAGCTGTTGTGTTTTATGGAAGCCATTACGCATACAGTCATAATTATCTTTAACATGTGCATTATTGCAAAGCAAGTGTGTTATTATATAGTATTAGTATTACCACATAGTCATTGGTGTTAACTCTTATAGTATACCCGTGTGCCTTCGGGCGTTTCTCGAGTATTCGGGGCGTATGGGATATTCCTTATGGAGCTTGCGTTTTGAACAAGGTTTTATGCATTTGTCAAATGGCAAGCGAATAACATATAATCAGTTCAAAACACGTCCGAATAGTGACTCTCGTGGATATTTTAGTTGTTCGCAGTCAGTGGCGCAAAATTATCGTGAGACGCAATCCCAGTTTGCGGTGCGAGCTCCTTTTGAGTCTGCTCGGCAAACCAGCAAAGTAGATAGTGGTACGGGTTCGGTTTCTGACGTAATCAGGGGGGATGCCATATGACGTATTCAGCGTCAGGCAAAGAGAAAGCCGGATATAACGATCTCGGTCCCCGATGACGTGTCACGGTGAGGTAATTGAATATGTTCAAAAGCATAACAATATCTCAATATAAAACTTGTGAAACTTGTCATATGTGTGAGAAAACGTATGTATGGCTTTAACCAGTTTTTAAATCAGTTCAAATGTTTGAATCTACTTAATCGACTTACAAATGGTTTTCACATGAGCACATATTAGTTGGTATATTTGTATTCTCTGTAACTACACAAGGAAACCGAATGAATTACCTTTTTGCATGGTTACTGCATGTGCATACATCAAAGAAAGCAAATCACCATTCAATGCTACAAATAGTGTCAGTCAGGTATGATGTACAGTATTTAATATGCGTTCCCTGACAGCTAGTTTTGTAAAATCACGCGGAGCCATTGCGTTGATGAACGAGTGATTGTATCGGCACTGTCTGCGCAATCATTTCACAGAGCTGTTGCTATCCACTTAAATGTGTTGGACCTGCCCACTTCCGGTCGCTTACTAATGAAACGATCGCTCGTCACCAGTAAGTACACGTTAGCGCTAATTGGACGTGTATCGGGGATGCGACGGCCTGTCTCATATCAGCCACTGTCATATGTAAGTATCCGTGCCACGCTTAATCCTTAATTGGCTGCATGTAAGTTGTCCTCTCCGACCGACCGACCGACCGACCGACCGACCGACCGACCGACCGACCGACCGACCGACCGACCGACCGACCGACCGACCGACCGACCGACCGACCGACCGACCGACCGACCGACCGACCGACCGACCGACCGACCGACCGACGACCGACCGACCGACCGACCGACCGACCGACCGACCGACCGACCGACCGACCGACCGACCGACCGACCGACCGACCGACCGACCGACCGACCGACCGACCGACCGACCGACGACCGACCGACCGACCGACCGACCGACCGACCGACCGACCGACCGACCGACCGACCGACCGACCGACCGACCGACCGACCGACCGACCGACCGACCGACCGACCGACCGACCGACCATGCCTCCGATGCCGTTATTCAGCACTGATACATGCGGTCTGCCACGTATGTTCGCGTGTCGAATCTAGGAGGTCGACCACGCGTAGGTGATGATGATCTTTTTATGGCGATTACTGACGAGCCAGTGCTATGTAATTACAACGTCGCTCGAAAACAGCCCATAAAGAGACGTGACATAATGAGATATTACGCGGTCGTATCTTGTCAGATTGCGGTCACCGGCAACTGACACACGCTCGTGTAGATGCACCTTGTGGACACAGCGTTCGTTCGATCGTGTCCTCGTTCGAGTATTGTCATTGTCTGGGTCATATCATCATCACCTTGTTGTGGCTCGTGCTTAAGGTAGGTGACCGAAACCACTACCACGTCTGTCAACACCACACAATACAGTTGGATGGGACGTATCAATGTCAGTGTCTCATTCGAAGGACACATGTATCCAAGTTTCTTTCATCATTTATGCCAGGTGCTAAAAGGCCAGCGGACGGGATGGACGAGCAGTCTGGGTGGGCGAGCGGACTGGGTGGGCGAGCGGACTGGGTGGGCGAGCGGACTGGGTGGTTGCGCGGACTGGGTGGGCGAGCGGACTGGGTGGTTGCGCGGACTGGTGGGCGAGCGGACTGGGTAGTTGCGTGGACTGGGTGGGCGAGCGGACTGGGTGGGCGAGCGGACTGGGTAGTTGCGCGGACTGGGTGGGCGAGCGGACTGGGTGATTGCGGGGACTGGGTGGGCGAGCGGACTGGGTGGTTGCGCGGACTGGTGGCGAGCGGACTGGGTGGTTGCGCGGACTGGGTGGGCGAGCGGACTGGGTGGGCGAGAGGACTGGGTGGGCGAGCGGACTGGGTGGTTGCGCGGACTGGTGGGCGAGCGGACTGGGTTGTTGCGCGGACTGGTGGGCGAGCGGACTGGGTTGTTGCGTGGACTGGTGGGCGAGCGGACTGGGTGGGCGAGCGGACTTGGTGGTTGCGCGGACTGGGTGGGCGAGCGGACTGGGTGGTTGCGGGGACTAGGTGGGCGAACGGACTGGGTGGTTGCGCGGACTGGGTGGGCGAGCGGCCTGTGTAGGTAAGCGGTTTGGGATCCGAACGTGGTCACGAGGTGATAACCAAACCATTGAGCAACCGCTCCAGAACTGTGCGCTCGGCACCCTTGATGGAGCGTCGCTGGGTCCGTGTTGACAGGCCCACGATGTTGTTTGCCGATTTGCTGTAGAGTGATAGTCACAAGTCGGTTATCGGACAGGCACAACAATTCGTTAATCACGCTGGGTAATCACTGTTTCCTCCGTTGTAGTTGGGATTTGCATAATCGCCGCCATGCAATATAATCACTTCTTGTGGCGTCGTTGGCTTTCATGTGACACGCATTGCATGATTCTTATCGGACAGATTAAGTGCACCGATTGCAGCTCGCAGCCATTAGCGTTTCAGAGGGAAAGGACCTGAATGTAGATAACATATGACAGTCCGTGTTATTCGGTCGTTTATGGCACCGTTTGTTAGCATTAGTACACATTGTAGTGTATTAAAATCACATAAAACGCATCTGCTGCAAGCGATACTATCCCGGTTGACGCGATAAATATACCAAAGAACGTCGTGCACAACTATACGGTATACCGTAAAGTAGTGTTCACACAGATTGGTCCACGTTCACGTCGTGTACTCGGCTGCGTGCGCAAGTTAAATGGAATAAAAACAAGGATTGCATGAAATCACATTATATTACATCTTGCTGTATATTTAATTTCCGCAACACCGAAATGTTTGCCTTGTATTAGTTCAATTATCTCGTTGCATATGATCGATGCAATCAAACCGTTAATATGCACTAGAGGGATTGTCGATAGCCATTTCTGTAGCTCAACATGCTTAATAGTCCCTCCACAATTGGCTTAGCCCATCGAGAATCACGTTTGTTGTGTTCAAATTATAGTCTTATGTCTTGGTATCTACAGGCGGAATCACTTTCGACATTTTGTTTACTGATTTTTTACCGGTTTTGGTAAAAATGTATTTACTAGTTTGACCGATGATTTCACCAAAACTACTTAACACATTCGTAGTGGATACTAGAGCTAGTATGTCGTAGTGGATACTAGGTAGGTTTGATTGTTCGCGAAATGAGACTGAAATGAGTCGAGCGAAAAAATAGAATTGAGGATGGGACTTTAAAAGTACAATGTAAAATTAGTTGAACGATGAGACAAAACTAAGGTTAGGGAAAAAACAACTACTCAGATCATAAATGCCGACCTCCCGGGAATTGTCGTTCGTACGATCTATGGACCGTCTTGTATTCCAGGGTGTGCTAACAACTGTATCCTCCAATGCAGTAGGCTTGCAAAAACAGCCGCATATATTTTTTCCAGCTGCAATGCTCGGCAATCAGTGGAATTCTGAGATCATGGGAACGAGGTAAAACAGTCTGGATGCGTTGACACGTAGGAGCATATTAAAAAAAAATCTGAGATAAAAAGCACAGCTTCCTCCTCTTAGCTCATAGACGGACGCCGGCGAGTGAGAGGCTGCAAGGCGTCATCTTTAGCTTGCTGCGCCTCCACCGATCGCCGACTGCGAGACGTTTTGATACCCACCTCGACCTAACACTTGTTGCCGCGTTTTGAATTGTCCTCGGAATAATACCAACGCTGCAACGTCAGAACATGAAAATATTAGCAGAAACGGTTGGTGGAAACCTAAGATCATCTTGGGTGGTGCTCACTGGGGCAGGTGTATGGTGATGGATGCACCATGGCGATGTAGCAGGTTTGTTTACTGAAGTCGCTGAAGCAAGCCGTGCGGCGGACGCCGCTAGCCGGAGCCACTCCCGTCCCGTCCTCGCTTAAGATGCCCGTGTCACTAAGAGACAGCCACGGAAGTAAACCAATGCAGTATCTTGTTGTCGAAAAAACTTGTAACCATTTCCATTAAACGTTCGCGTACGTAGTTTCCTCTTTTGATGAATGCTGGATTAAACAAGTATTGTACCGCCAGATAAATAACTCCAAACAAAACGAACTGCGAAGGGCAGATGATCATTGAAATCATTCACACGAAGGGTTTATCTAAAACGTATTGAGAACGACAGACGCATTTGTTTGAACGCCACCACAGCGTAGTCACTTGTGAATCCGAGGGCAATCCAAAATAACTTTACTTGTTAGTATTTTTCGCCGATATACAACAGTTGCTGTCGAGTGCTTTTGTCGATAGTGTCACGGATATAGCAACACACGCACATGCCAGCACACGCAATCACTCTCGCAATCACACACGCAGGCACGCACGCGCGTGCACGAACGAACGCACGCACGCACACAAACACGCACA
Source organism: Lamellibrachia satsuma (assembly GCA_033239005.1). Lineage (NCBI taxonomy): Eukaryota > Metazoa > Annelida > Polychaeta > Sabellida > Siboglinidae > Lamellibrachia > Lamellibrachia satsuma. Next base: position 6,575,425 of record BSQZ01000006.1, read on the forward strand.
CTTGCAGAATTTTGGTTCATGAGAATGTCTGGCCTCCTACTGCGTTCTGCGCCTGCATATTTGACTTCAAAAACACGTCATTCATAGAGCAACGTCGACCCAGAGAGCAAGAGAGCAAGAGTGCAAGAGAGCAAGAGAGCAAGAGAGCAAGTGAGCAAGAGAGCAAGAGAGCAAGTGAGCAAGAGAGAAAGAGAGCAAGAGAGCAAGAGATCAAGAGAGCAAGAGAGCAAGAGAGCAAGAGAGCAAGAGAGCAAGTCATTATCAAAACCGGTGCTCTGCATTTAGAGAGAAATAAAATACCACGGGGAGCAAAATTAGAGAAATGATGATATGCGGAGTGCTGCGTAGTCAAACTGTACATCGCCCCTTTGGGAAACAAGACGTCGCGCAGTGAACGTAGGTGGCGCTTTAGATATCGACTTTTTTTTGACGAATTGTTCCAGTCTTCCACGTGTCAGTTGTGTGGGGAAAAGCTTGAAAAATGCGCAATTTGCAAGCTGCGTGACCACACAGGAAACGAGGACACACAATCGTGTCTGGTGCATAACGGCGTGGTGCAATCAGTTGTTGCACCTCTGCACGGTCGCTGTCAGGAGCTGCTGAACACCAAACCCTGGCAGACCGACCTGTTGAGAAACATACGGTTACTTACAACGATACGGAAGTACAGCTACACATCATAATGACGTCATTGAAAGACAGGCTGAATGCGGTGAAGAAGCTGTATAGAGGGAAACGCAAAATGCGTAAACGGTTTGAATAAAGAACCCGGAAAACGAGCACGTGACAGCCAGCTGTCCACGTCTTGCAAACACAGAATCGTGTGTCACCAGAGGAGGCATCTAGGGGGGGGGGGAGAAGAAGAAAAAGTAGAAACTTACATAATATAAAGGTGGCGTCATCCAGGGTATATCTGGCAGATAGTTGCCTAGCGACGTAGACAGTAATTAAGAAACAACGCGACAGGTGTCACGCCGCACCTACAATCTCTTCACACCACGCACGAAGTATCTCTTCACACCACGCACGCAGTACACGACTGATCTGTCGCCGTGCACAAATGCCGCATAATGAGAATAAAAAGAGCGGGAGAATCCCGCTCGCCTGTTAGGGATTATCACAGGGTGTGATGTTTTTTTTTTGACAAAATGGTGCAATCAGTGTAGATTCCATTATGTCACATGACGTCTAGTCAATTAGCAGTAGAGGCATCCAATGGACAGAGCAATCTGTTTTCCGCGTTCCGTACCAGGTGCAGTCAGCTACATAATTAGGCGGATCTGAGATATTTGACTGTGACGGTTCACGTTTACAGACATTGAAAGTGTTATAAACGACTGTAATAAACCACTGTAATAATGATTTGCCAATGTCCACAAACATTTTCACACCATGTCCCGCAAATGTGTTTAAAATTTTCTAAGGAATGTGACATTCAGAAAATTGCATGAAACAACACAATAAACAACATAATAAGCAAACAATCAATATTCCATGTCGCGACATGTCTCAAGTGGGTTTCTTTGACAGTTTCTACTTCGTGATAACAAAGACAGTTTGCCACGTTTACGTCATGACATATATGGCAGTAGTGCCAGCTTTCTTTAAGGAACTGCCGTCATTGAGAGAAGAACGCTTCAACAAAAAACAATGCAATTGCAAACCTCTCATCAAAGTAACCACGGAGTCTTGTATACGTTGTGGTTACCCGGGGTACATTTGAATCCCGATTATTGTTATGGAAAAAACAAGATATAATTAGAACTTGCATATTTAGTGAAAAATATCAGTGACATTTATTTGCACGAAGTTTCGAAACGGCAGCGGTGGACTGGAACCCCGGTCCACTTGATTGACAGTCTCATAACTAACACTAATTATACTACAGTCCCATAACTAACACTGATTATATTACAGTGGGCAAAGGAAGAAAACACAATTATTATAACACATTTTCTGTTTATTTGTGGAAGATAGGAATTTCTCATAAAATCTGCGACTACCCATCTCAGAAGATAAAGTAGACCGAACTCCTGCAGAATGTTGATTGCTTTGCCACAGAAAGGAAACTAGCAACTGTTACACCCATTATTAGTGGAACGGGCAAATGTTAATGTCACAGGGCAACGCATGATTATTTCATTACACGAAAACAGGGGAAACGTATCTCAGCAGTGACGCACGTAATAATGTTCTAATCGAATTAAACGAAGAAGATAAAACTACAGACGAGTAAAGTTTGAGATAATGAGAAACAAATTAACCGAGTACTCTAGAGGTATGATCGACTGGAAAATACTGGAAGATGTGGAAACGCTGTCAAATCGACGGCACTCCGTTATAGGAGCCGTCGACCTCCTACATAGACGAACACGTGACCGCATTCAGGAACACAGTTGCTATTTTTGTATACGACGGATCTAATGGAACTATTAAAATTGTAATGTGTGTGCGTGCGTGCGTGCGTGCGTGCGTGCGTGTGTGCGTGCGTGTATAAACCCTTTCTAAACTGCATGGATGCATCTTGGGAAATCTTGAGGAGAACACGGGATTGAATTTGGTGGATTTTATATTTGTCTAAAGCGTGGAATATTGATCGGATAAGTATTATTATTGCGTGTATATTAAACATAAACTTACAAGAGTCCTTGTTTAGTCAATAGTTGCTGTTAAAATTTAGCTGTAGAAGTAATTTAGGGTAGTTTATATCGTAGGTCTCCGAGGACTCGGTAGCGCGAGCGATAATTAAGGGTTTCTGTTTTCAGTTGATTGGGTACATAATACGAGACATAATATTATTGTAAATAATTTAGTACATATTAAATATTGAAAACCTGAATATTTTGTTTTAGCAACATCTATTGTTAAAAGTTAGCCGTAGGTAGTAATTCAGTGTTATTTAAATAAGGTCACTGAAATTTCGTTAGCGCGAGCGATATTACGTTTTGTTAGTCAGCTGTTACATAGAAAGTAAGTTGCAAGGCAGTAGCTGTAAATTTAATTAAGACATAAGTAACATACTATAAAGTGTATATTACAACACAAAAACAGTCTTTGTGAAGACTACCTAGTATAAATTGATTATAAACGGATTATAAACAAATACAAATTTAATTTCTAACATGGCGCCGTGCAAACGCCAAGTAAAGGCAAAACGTAATTTGATATGTTCTAGCTGCGACAGCTGGATAGACTTTGCAAAGTCCGGGTGTGTAAATTCGTGGGCGGAGGTGCAGGCGGATGATTTCCATTTCGTGTGTAGGGGGTGTACTACAGTGAAACATCTGCAGGAGCAGGTGATTGAGCTAAGGCGTATGATTTTGATGATGACAGGGCAGGGTGAGACAGAAGTGAACAGAGGTGGTGAGAATGACGAGAGCAGAGGTGGTGAGACCGAGGAGAGCAGAGGTGGTGAGACCGAGGAGAGCAGAGGTGGTGAGACCGAGGAGAGCAGAGGTGGTGAGACCGAGGAGAACAAGGAGAGCAGTGGCAATGTGAGGGAGAAAGCTGGTAAGAAGAAGAAAGATGACAGAAGGCAAAGAATACAACAAAAGAGAGGTAAGCGGGTGAGTGGAGAGGGATTGCCAGGTGGTAAGACGGTAAAGGTTGATGATAGGAGAGAAAGGGGCATACTAGTAGTGTGCAACAGGAAAGGAGCTTTGCCGATGTAGTATCACAGGGGAAAGCGAGGAAAGCCCGGGTATTTATGGGGATTCCATCATTAGGAAAGTGGATAAAATTGTAAATAGAGGAGATGACATAACAGTGTGCCTACCAGGGGCAAAAGTAGAGGATATAGCAGAGAAGGCAGGACAGGTCATGGGTGGTGGCACGGGAGGTGCTGTTCTCGTGCATGTGGGAACGAACAATGCAGATAAGGAGGGAACGTCAGCCATCATTGGTAAGTACAGGAGGTTGATCAAGACACTTAGAGAGGCACGAGTTGGGCAGATCGTATTGTCGGGGATATTACCAATAATGGGAGGCAGGGGTGAGGAATATAGGAACTGTAGAAGGATGGCGATCAACACACAGGTACAGAAGGTATGTATGGAGGAGGGAGTAGGCTTCGTAGACATGTGGTTAAACTTTGTGGGAAGAGGTGACTTTTTCATGAGAGATGGACTTCATCTGACAGGGAAGGGCGCTGCAGTTCTTGCGTGTGAGTTTGTCAGAGTTGTCGACGAGGGCACAGGTACCATAGATTATTTAAACTAGATGCGCAGGGGGAACTGACAGAGAAAACTCAAAGGAGTACTACTACAAATACACATCCAAAGAAATGTTCACCAATAATTTCAGACAATGAACTTAAATGTGTATGCTTAAATGCCAGGAGCATAGTAAATAAAAAAAGTGAGTTAGACATTATGGTAGCAGATAGTGGGAATGTGTTAGATTTAATTTTGTCTTCTCAAAATGAATTAGTTGACAATGTTAAAGTACAAGAACCTTTGGGTTCAAGTGACCATAACCAAATCCATTTTAATATAAAAGTAAAAACAGGGAATACATATAAAAAACAATGGAGGAGGAACTTCAACAAAGGCAGATATAAAGTGATGAGAACATATCTAGCAAATATAGATTGGAATAATTTGCTGAAGAACAAGACAGCAACAGAATGCTGGACTTGTTTAAAATATGAGATTGAGGGCATTATTGAGAAATTTATTCCATTAAGAAAACAAGGGAAAAGATCCAGGAAAAAACACCTGTCAAAAGAAGCTATTAGAAAAATTGCTCACAAACAGATGCTGTGGAAGGTCTATAAACACACTGGAAATGTAGAAGACTACACCAACTACAAAGAGGCACTTAACCTAGCTACTACTGAAATTAGAAAATCTAAAAGAACCTTTGAAAAAAAATTGGCAGGTAATATAAAAAATGACAGCAAGAGTTTCTATGCTTATGTAAGGAGTAAACAGAAAGTTCGAGATAAGGTCGGACCACTGGAAAGCAACAGTGAAAACATACTTTCAGATGGGTTCCAAATGGCAGAGGTCCTGAATGAGTATTTCAGCTCAGTTTTTACCACAGAAGATATCAGCTCACTTCCAGTTCCATTGACTAAATTTGAGGGCAATACATCAGAATATTTAGGGCAGTTATTTGTAACTCCTGAAATGATAGCAAAGAAAATTAAGAAGATGAAAGATAATAAATCACCTGGAGTTGATGGGATACCACCAAAACTGCTAAAGGAAATTGTTGATCAAATTAGTACACCACTTGCAAACTTATTTACCTTGTCACTAGAAGAAGGAATAGTTCCTTCAGAATGGAAAGAAGCAAACATTACGCCGCTGTTTAAGAAGGGATCGAGGAAGAAGCCAGAAAATTACAGACCAGTGAGTTTAACATCAGTTGTATGTAAATTACTTGAAACATTAATTAGAGACCACATGGTGGAATTTCTCATAAAACATAAATTAATAAATACATCTCAACATGGATTCCTAAAAGCAAGGTCATGTCTAACGAATCTCTTATGTTTTTTAGAAGAAATTACAAAGTGGGTAGATCACGGGTCACCAGTGGATGTTGTCTACTTAGATTTTCAGAAAGCTTTCGATAAAGTGCCACATCAAAGATTGTTACTTAAACTAAAAGCCCATGGTATAGGCAATGATGTAATCAACTGGATAGAAAAGTGGCTTACACACAGAAGACAGAGAGTAATAGTAGATGGTAAGATTTCAAACTGGAAATCTGTTTTGAGTGGGGTACCACAGGGATCAGTGTTAGGCCCTATACTGTTTTTAATATATATAAATGATTTGGAGAATGACATATCTAGCAAAGTACTCAAATTTGCAGATGACACAAAAGTATTCAGAAAGGTTACTAATGATACAGATAAACAAAGTTTACAGGATGATCTAGAAAAATTAGTTAAATGGTCTGAAAAATGGCAAATGTTATTAAATTTTGGGAAGTGTAAATGTATACACATAGGACATGGAAATATGGACGAGGAATATAAAATGGGGGATGCTGTACTAGGTAGAACCACACAAGAAAAGGATTTAGGAGTAACATTTAATGCTGACATGAAAGTTTCAGAGCAATGTGGGATTGCTGCTTCGAAAGGAAATCAAATTCTAGGCCTAATTAGGAGAACTATCACGTATAAGGAGAAACATCTAATTGTACCCCTGTACAAAGCAATAGTTAGACCACACTTGGAATATTGTATTCAAGCATGGAGGCCATATCGTAAAAAAGACATAGATAAGCTAGAAAGAATACAAAGAAAAGCAACTAAGATGATTCCAGAATTAAGAGACCTTAGTTACGAAAGTCGCTTATTACAATGTGGTTTGACAACACTAGAGACCAGGAGACTAAGAGGAGACCAAATAGAAGTGTTTAAAATAGTGAACGGTTATGAGGATGTTGATAGGAATATGTTCTTCAAACTTAAAGAAGACAGTAGAACCAGAGGACACAAAGCAGCATTAGTTAAGGAACAGTGTAGGTTGGACATGAGAAAGTACTCTTTCTCACAGAGGGTGATAAATGAATGGAACAAACTGCCAAATGATTGTGTTAATGCTAGTAGTGTGAATATGTTTAAAAATAGAATTGACAGATATCTGATAAGGGCGGGCTACACATAGACGAGAAAATTGTTGGACTCTCGATAAGCCAATGGCTTCCTTGTCCACTTGCCATCTGGAACTTGTTGTTCGAGATGGCAATCTTGTTAAATCTTGTTAAATCTAAACAGTCAATGAAACGCCTAAGACACCATGTGCATAACTGGTATAAATATTTCGTAGACATTGCGTAAGTTTGTATTTTGGGGTATATGTGTCGTGCAGTTTCAATGTGTTATGCCGGGTTAATACTGCAATTAGTTTACCGGCGATGGTAACAAGAAGAAATATCCATAACTGGGATTACCATACAAACCACCTGCATTATGTTACATTATTGAGTCATTATTCTGAATATATCCCTTGCTGCTTGATGCAAAAACCAACTTCGTGATTAGGTCTCTGGATCAGAAGTTATTGCGAGTTAAGAAGACCTTTGTCTGCTGACATCGCCAGTTTTTCGCCACCTGCCGGATATTCCACGTCTCCATGTCGTCTCATTGCCATGCATCGTGTCCTATCAGGGTTCGTCATTAGTCAACGACCAACGAGCTCAAACGTTCGACTACATCGACTAGGTCAATCCTTATGGTCAGTCCATATTCTGGTGCCACTTGGCCGTTTCAAGTGTCGTTATAAACCACGGCGATTCATCATCTCACCGGACGCTGCAGGAAGCGAGGTGCAGACGAACCCGAATCGTGATTTCCGGTTGCCACAATAGACGTTTCGTGACAAGTATCTTAGAATGAAAGGCACCAATGCAAAAAATTACACCCCATTACCGTCCTCTCGTAAAACCAACACTAGGGATCGTTTTATTCATTAATAAAAGACTAACCTGAAGTGTACAATTTTAGCATCAGTAGGCATTCTCCGCAGTCATTCCTCGACCAACGCCATATCTCTATCGGCTTTACTGCTTAGTTCCGGAAATGACGTATACAGGGCAGCTACGCAGTAAAAGTTTATGCGCATTCTAACCAAGTAAAACGGTTTTTATGAATACGTGTAAAGCTGATGCTTTCTGTAATACAACCAGAAGGTATATTAAACGAGCGTGCTTGTATAAAAGTACACATTTATTACTTAAACAGAGTCTACATTAGGACGTTTCATGTTTCTGTTCTCCATTGTTCAAACACCGTGTCATGCGTGTTGTAAGTAGCTATGGAGAGTCGGTGTTACTTACCTTTACAGTGAAATAAGATCCATCGGAAAGTGAGGCTTTTTGCATTTATGACATGTGGTTATCCGGCGATGTAGGTGATTATTTCGGGTACTTCCCGTCGTTGGCCATTCGATGATAGGGATAGAAAGCAAATTGCACCCCGCGTCGCGCGAATATGGTGCATATTTATTCACCGGAATGGATACACATATGCGTAGAAGACTTTGTCTCACAACTGTGTCACCAAATGTAATTTCAATTACTCGCCTGCCATATATCAAGAACTTATAAACGATCTGTGAAGATGTTTTGCAAAATGTAATTTCACTGCATACTCGCTTGACATATACAATTTTGAAACGTATATATTTCTGTTTCATGTCTTTATCTATTGTGAAATTGAACTGTGGTGCAATTTGCTATAAAACCTACTTTATCACATTGTATTGTACACTGTATTGTACATTGTATTGTACATTGCACACTTGCACATTCAACTATTTATTGTACACTTTAATCAAACATTTTAGACATATTTCATATGCGTTGCCCACAATCTGTTACGACTCAATTAATATCCTTAGTCAATCCTCATTTTATAACATTATGGGGAGAGTTTCTTTAAATTAGGCTAGATAACACTGGCGCACTTCAGAACTGTCTAATTTTCATAATGTTACTAGAACAATGTTAAATAAAATTTTACTATGGCATATAATCTTTGATGGATTTGTTGTTACCCTGGGGTTCGGAACATTATATGGTGAGTTGCGTCTACTTAGCTATGAATAATTGATGTAATTTGCATAAACACAACACGACCGACGCCGTGACTCTGTTCTGTCTTTCTGTGTCTGTGTCGCAACACATTCACTGCAATCGTATTAGATAGGTACATTAATTTACGCGATTCAATTTCTGGAACATAGCAGTGCCTTTCAGAATAAGTTATGATATGGCACGTTCCTTTTTTTCGTTTGCATAATTCCATTGTGGCGCACTTCATCCGGGTAATTTGCGTTATTTTAGGTTGAATTGCATAAATACAACGTTACTAAGTAGACACGGAAGGACAGCCTGTGTCACTGGTAGATTTGCAACATACTGATGTGACGTCACATCACGCAGTTTAATGTTTCCAGTCTCACCCCAAATGGAAATCCACGAAAACAGCATTACATTATTATGTCTATTATGAATTTAAGTGGGAAATAGTGTGTAAGTATTACACATTCTGATATCTAACAGCTCAGAATGATTAAAATGTAGAGTATCGCTTCGTGGCGTTCTCATTCGTTTTATTTCTAACCGTATTCCGCTGCCATGGCTGTGGGCAGCCAGGGTAGTCGATAACCAAATACAAACCTGTGTGTTATGTGCTCCAGGTGCAGTAGAACAGGTCGATTACCTGTGACAACTACTACTGGTGGACCGATTGAAGATTCAGTCGTTCGTCACCATAGGTTCACCTGTCTGTGTCCCGCAGTGATTCGGCGTGAGGTGAGATTTACCGCCATATTTGCTACATTATCCTTAACCAATGCCTTGTGACGTGAGCAGTGTCGAAAGCGGATACTCTTTCGTCTGTGCTAATTGTAGTAGTTAGTTTGTCAAGGTTCGTATGAGCGAGACACGCGTCTGGTTGTATGTCGGAACCACACTGGGTTCCCGGTGTCGATCAACGTAACTATCCAACTGTTGATAACTTGAAATTGTACAATTGAAATTGCCCAAATCTTCGCCTTGAAGAGCGGCTTAACTTGGGCACGCAGGGATACACGCACGCACGCACGCACGCACGCACGCACGCACGCACGCACGGCAGCAAGCCAACACGCACGTGCACACGCACAATGCGGTGCGAATTGATTTGACTTCATCGCTACTTCTCTGCAGCTTTTATGTACCTTTGGCGATATTAGTGTGAGCAAGACTACATCAAGGAACTAAAATACTGAAACACTGGGCTGGGTTTAATTTTACACGTCAAAACACCGTATCTTGAATCTTTACTAGAGACGTGGGAAATGTATAAAATATGGATATTTGTGTTTGTAGTTATTTAAGGTGCCTAATGTAGTCGTTTAATGCTTTGAAACTGTTATTATAACTAAGATAACCTTTGTGATTATTGAAGATTTATGTATGCATCGCTAGACCATCAACATCTCTGAAAAAGGTTATAGATGCGTATGTTTAAATGCAAGGAGCATAGTAAATAAGAAAAACGAATTAAACATTATGGTAGAAGATATTGACCCTCACATAATTGGTATAACTGAATCATGGGCCAACATAGATATAACAGATGCTGAATTAGGACTGACAGGATACGTAATGTTTAGGAAAGATCGAATAGGAAGAAGGGGCGGGGGAGTTATTTTATATGTTAAAGAATCTATTCAGGCTTATGAAATGAAACTAGAAAGGGAAGCAGATTGCGATGAAGCTGTTTGGTGCAAAATTGTTTCAGGAAATTCAAAATTAACTGTTGGATTAGTTTACCGAAGTCCAAACATAAACGAAGAGGACAACACAAAAATAAAAAACGCTATAAAGGAAGTTAGTAAAGGGGAATGTATCATAATGGGAGATTTTAACCATGGACACATACAATGGAATTCTCTAGAGAGCACAGGGATTGATGATCAACAATTTCTATGTTTAATCCAGGATAGCTTTCTTACTCAGCACGTACTAGAACCAACCAGGGGAGAAAATGTATTAGATATAGTTTTGTCATCACAAAAAGAATTAGTGGACAATGTAAAAATATTTGAACCATTGGGTAATAGTGACCATAATCAAATACATTTTGACATCAATGTAAAATCAGAAAGTAAAAATAAGAAAACGTACAAGAGAAACTTCCACAAAGGTAACTACAAAGATATGAGAAAATACTTAGCACAGCTAGATTGGAATAACATGCTGATGAATAAGACTGCAATTGAATGTTGGAATATTCTAAAATATGAAATTGAGAGTATCATTGATAAATTTGTTCCCTTCCGAAAACAAGGAAAACGGTGTAGAAAGAAACACGTGTCAAAAGAGGCAATTAGAAAAATAATGCTAAAACAAACTATGTGGAGGGTTTATAGGCGTACCAGAAAGGAAGAAGACTATGCAAAATACAAAGAGGCACTTAATGCAGCTACAACTGAAATCAGACAATCTAAAAGAAGCTATGAGCAAAAACTGGCATGTAACATAAAAACTGACAGCAAGAGTTTTTATGCATATGTCAGGAGTAAACAAAACGTACAAGACAAGGTTGGACCTCTAGAAGACAGTGCTGGAAATATAATATCACAGGGGTTTTTAATGGCGGAAGACCTAAATGGTTACTTCAGTTCAGTGTTTACAAAAGAAGATATTAGTTCATTACCAGTTGCTGATGCTAAATTTCAGGGGACTAAATCTGACTATTTAGGACCGTTAGTTGTAACTCCAGAATTGGTAGCTAGGAAAATAAAGGCAATGAAGGATAACAAATCACCGGGAGTGGATGGGATTCCTCCAAAATTACTAATGGAAACAGTAGATCAAATCAGTATACCACTTGCAAGAGTATTCAACTTGTCATTAAAAGAGGGAGTTGTTCCGTTTGAATGGAAAGAAGCAAACATCATACCATTATTTAAAAAGGGTTCGAGAAATAAGTCAGAGAATTACAGACCAGTGAGTTTAACGTCAGTGATTTGTAAATTATTAGAAAGGTTAATTAAAGACCATATGGTGGACTTCCTCGTTAAGCATAAATTATTAAATTCATCTCAACATGGATTCCTTAAAGCGAGGTCATGCTTAACAAATGTGTTATGTTTTTGGAAGAAATCACTAAGTGGATAGACGAGGGATCGCCAGTAGATATTATCTACTTAGATTTTCAGAAAGCTTTTGACAAAGTGCCACATCAAAGATTGCTACTTAAATTAAAAGCCCATGGTATCGGGGATAGCATAACTGACTGGATAGAACAATGGCTGACTGACAGAAGACAACGAGTTGTAGTAGATGGCGAAGTTTCAAATTGGAAATCGGTTTTGAGTGGGGTACCTCAAGGATCAGTATTAGGACCTATATTATTCTTAATTTATATCAATGACTTGGACGACAGTATAACAAGTAACGTACTGAAATTTGCGGACGACACAAAACTGTTTAGAAAGGTTAATACTGATGGTGATAAACAACATTTACAAAACGATCTAGACAGATTAGTGAAATGGTCTGAGAAATGGCAGATGCTGTTCAATTTTGGGAAATGTAAATGCCTACATACAGGACATGGGAACTTGAATGTAAACTATAAAATGGGAGCTACTGTTCTTGGTACTACTGTAAAAGAAAAGGACTTAGGAGTTACAATAAGCGCTGATATGAAAGTTTCAGAGCAGTGTGGTATTGCAGCTTCAAAGGGTAATCAAATTCTTGGATTGATTAGAAGAAACATAACATACAAGGGAAAAAAGTTAATTATACCTCTTTATAAAGCAATAGTTAGACCTCATTTAGAATACTGTATACAAGCATGGAGACCATATCGTAAGAAGGATATAGATACGTTTGAACGCATACAAAGGAGAGCAACTAAAATGATTCCAGAACTTAGAGACCTTAGTTATGAAGAACGCCTGAAAGAATGTGGTTTAACAACTCTAGAGACAAGGAGGTTAAGAGGAGATCAGATTGAAGTTTTTAAGATATTGAATGGGTATGAAAATATTGATAGAAATATGTTTTTCTCACTCAAGAAGGATAGCAGAACTAGAGGACATGAGGTAAAATTAGTAAAGGATCAATGTAGATTGGACATCAGGAAGCACTCGTTCTCACAGAGGACAGTAAATGAATGGAACAAACTGTCTACAGATTGTGTAACTGCTAGCAGCGTGAATATGTTTAAAAACAAGGTTGACACATATATCAGAAGGGCGGGTTATAAGTAGGTGAACATTGTTGGACTCTCGATAAGCCAATGGCTTCCTTGTCCACTTGCCATCTGGGCCTTTGGCTTGGATGGCAAATCTTGTTAAATCTTGTTAAATCTAACATCAATGTATAATTGAGTATCGCGACTGTATATATAATTATGGAGTACAGTGATTACATGCACCGGTGGACGTTGCTTTCATGCCCAGTGTTCTGCTACGTCCGCGAACGCCGACATCCCTCCAGACTCATCTGTAACTGGAACTATTCGCGGGCCTACTCTTGCATACTGATGCCAAATGATGCATTAGCTCGTTATGTAGTGTTCAGTCTCAGGTATGACAATCCAATGTACATAACATATTGGCAGATTGTGCAGACAACTGTCCCACCTCGTCCTCCAAGTCCTGAAGCACACTGGCAACTGTCCCACCTCGTTCTCCAAGTCCTGAAGCACACGGGCAACTGCTGTCAGCTGTCGAAGCATTCTCGCTAAATGACGGGGGCACGAAAAGAGAGAAAGTTGTGTGAAATGAACCCAAAGGCGTCAGTGTACGAAATGCGTACCAACTGTTTCAATACATGTTTCGACATGTCATATTGTATATTGTAAATTATTTGTCGGACTCCTTTTGATGTTGACAGCAGCAATTGTATTCGAACCCGGATTATGTCGCTTGGAACTCCGATGTTGTAATCACTGCGCTACCATGCAGTTATCTCGCTTTTAAGTCCGATGTTCTAATCACTGCGCTACCGCGTAGTTATCTCGCTTGTAAGTCCGATGTTCTAATCACTGCGGTACCATGCAGTTATCTCGCTTGTAAGTCCGATGTTCTAATCACTGCGCTACCACGCAGTTATCTCGCTTGTAAGTCCGATGTTCTAATCACTGCGCTACCACGCAGTTATCTCGCTTGGAAGTCCGATGTTCTAATCACTGCGCTACCACGTAGTTATCTCGCTTGTAAGTCCGATGCTCTAACCACTGCGATACCACGTAGTTATCTCGCTTGTAAGTCCGATGCTCTAATCACTGCGATACCACGTAGTTATCTCGCTTGTAAGTCCGATGCTCTAATCACTGCGCTACCACGTAGTTATCTCGCTTGGAAGTCCGATGTTCTAATCACTGCGCTACCACGTAGTTATCTCGCTTGTAAGTCCGATGTTCTAATCACTGCGATACCACGTAGTTATCTCGCTTGTAAGTCCGATGTTCTAATCACTGCGATACCACGTAGTTATCTCGCTTGTAAGTCCGATGTTCTAATCACTGCGATACCACGTAGTTATATCGCTTGTAAGTCCGATGCTCTAATCACTGCGATACCACGTAGTTATCTCGCTTGTAAGTCCGATGCTCTAATCACTGCGATACCACGTAGTTATCTCGCTTGTAAGTCCGATGCTCTAATCACTGCGATACCACGTAGTTATCTCGCTTGTAAGTCCGATGTTCTAATCACTGCGATACCACGTAGTTATATCGCTTGTAAGTCCGATGCTCTAATCACTGCGATACCACGTAGTTATCTCGCTTGTAAGTCCGATGCTCTAATCACTGCGCTGCCACGTAGTTATCCCGCTTGGAAGACTACGTAGTTATTGGACGGCGTCGGGCCTTTGTTTCCCGTCACTGCCATCCACGAGGCAGACACGTTATTGATAACTCCACATAATTCGCTTGTTGACGCCGTATCGGATTTTGCAATGTAATCCATGAATCATTCAATTCCACCTAAAAGGTAACCTATGATCAAATAAGTCAAACTAATTGCATGGTGTGCCGCCTTATTTGATTGGATTGTTCGAAAGAAGCAGTTGCCTAGTGATATTATAACTTACTGAAACGTGACAAACCTTCACGTCCATTTATCATAGTTTGAAATGACATAGATGAGCATAAACGTCATCTACGTGTTGAGCACGGAAGCAAATATTATGATGTTCGTTTGGAATTTATGTAATTTGTTCGATGAGACTAGAAAGCGACTAGAACCAGCCAACGGCAGTGGTTACTTAAGTAGTTAGGCATTATAGTCTGTTTTCTTAAGCGTCCCATATATATAAGTACTACATTCCCCAAATATTGCCAACGATAGGCAATATGTGACCGCCAGGCATGGGTTAATTTCAATAATTAATTTGTTAATTTAATTAACTCAATTAATTTAATTTAATTTAATTAATTAACTTTATCAGAAAGGCTAGATTAATTTAATCTAATTAATTAACTTCACCAAAAGGGGTTAATTTAATTTAATTTAAATGACAAATTCCCAATTAACTGTCAGTTAAGTGCTCATTTAACAGTTGATATTAGTGGATAGTTGACGTCCATGTTACCCAGGAATTTCCAAAAGGACTGCAAATCACTGTCCAAAGTAAACGTTTGGCTGGCAACTTGCAGCCAATTGGACTATGCATTAGACCTATGCATTAGACTATGTATCTATATTTTCTCTGTACATCTGCAAGTGTACATATAACATGAAGAGAAAAGTAAAATAGCTTCAGTTTGGATTTTTTTGCAGTGCCAACTGGAATCAAAAGCAAGCCTGTTCTAGTCATACATAAATACATTGCGTAATATATATATATATATATATATATATATATATATATATATATATATATATATATATATATATATATATATATATATATATATATATATATATATATATATATATATATATATATATATATATTTAAACTTCAGTGTATAAAGGGAAACCTAATGATGTAGCATTAAAACACTGCATAAATAACAACTTGGTGCATAGAATGTATGTAGTTACCCGGTTTTGTTAATTTGGTGGTTGAATATAGGAGGACACCCCACCCCCTGCAAATCTTCAGCCACAACTTTACATTCCTTTCAGGTATATATATATATATATATATATATATATATATGTATATATATATATATATAGAGAGAGATATATATATATATATAGAGAGAGAGAGAGAGAGAGAGAGAGAGAGAGAGAGATAGAGATAGAGAAAGAGAGAGAGAGAAGGAGAGAGAGAGAGAGGGAGAGAGAGAGAGAGAGAGAGAGAGAGAGAGAGAGAGAGAGAGAGAGAGAGAGAGAGAGAGAGAGAGAGAGAGAGAGAGAGAGAGAGAGAGAGAGAGAGAGAGAGAGAGAGAGAGAGAGAGAGAGAGAGAGAGAGAGAGAGAGAGAGAGAGAGAGAGAGAGGAAGAGATTTGTACTTCGTTACATGCCAATTACTTGAAATAACTACTCAAGTATTGTTATGAAGTAGTTTTACTTCGCTACATGACAATACAGCTTGCCGCCATTTTAAAGCTCCCTCCTCAGTTTATTTAGTCCATCGAGAATCAGATTCTTAGTTGTTCAGATCTGTACGTTTAGTGCATGAATATTACACGTAATAGTGCAGTCGATTTAATAAAAGAGTGCGTCCTTTTGTTTAAATCATCGAAAGAATTGACTTTGATCGGGTAATTTGACAAAGTGTGAAAAGCCTGATGTCGTAGTATATAGAACCTGACCACTTTTGCCTTTTTCTCGCCGAATTTATACCGGATTTGGTCAAACATGATTCAATAGTTTGTGCAATGATTTCATGAAAGCTGAATAACACATTTACACAAACGAGCCAGTATATTGTAATGGATACTAGAGCCAGCATGTTGTAATGGATACTAGAGCCAGCATGTTGTAATGGATACTAGAGCCAGCATGTTGTAGTGGATACTAGAGCCAGCATGTTGTAGTGGATACTAGAGCCAGCATGTTGTAGTGGATACTAGAGCCAGCATGTTGTAGTGGATACTAGAGCCAGCATGTTGTAGTGCATACTAGAGCCAGCATGTTGTAGTGGATACTAGAGCCAGAATGTTGTAGTGGATACTACAGCCAGCATGTTGTAGTGGATACTAGAGCCAGCATGTTGTAGTGGATACTAGAGCCAGCATGTTGTAGTGGATACTAGAGCCAACATGTTGTAATGGATACTAGAGCCAGCATGTTGTAATGGATACTAGAGCCAGCATGTTTTAGTGGATACTATAGCCAGCATGTTGTAGTGGATACTAGAGTCAGCATGTTGTAGTGGACACTAGAGCCAACACGTTGTAGTGGATACTAGAGCCAGCATGTTGAAATGGATACTAGAGCCAGCATGTTGTTGTGGATACTAGAGTCAGCATGTTGTTGAGGATACTAGAGCCAGCATGTTGCAGTGGATACTAGAGCCAGCATTCTGCAGTGGATACTAAATAGGTTTGACTTTTCGCGAAATGTTTCTAAAACTAGACGAGCGGAAATAATTGAATCAGGGAAGAATATTTAAGTTGGAAGTACCAACGCATATTGTAGTCGACGTCTGCTGTATACACATGGTGAACACTCTAGTCTAGAGGGGGCTTTATTTTGCTTGGAGCACGTATGATCAGTAAGTGATCACATTTCGCCAGTCATTGCCATCTAGGGAAAGAAACTCTTCCAGTAAAGATGTTTTTACACGCGGTGAATCCATTGACATTTAGCTCAGATCGAGCCTGGAGTTCGTATGACGATTTTACGGATTTACACTACGGCAATATTTGTCGTCGAAAGTTGTATGAAATATCCTGCCCAATTAAAACTGTGTAACATCTGGCATACTTACTTCATCAGTAAACAAAGAAACGTTACTCCAAAAAATAAATAAGCCAAACCCAGAGATAAATAATGCATAATTTATAGGGTATACTGTATGGTCTTTAATAAGATCAAAAGAGCAGCAAAAACTAAGTATTATACTGAAATATTATATTTATTGCAGAAGAATGTAATAATTGTTTGCTAAACTAGGTAAGTCAATAAGTGATTCAGTACTTCCTCCAATAGAGTCATCAGACACACTTAAAATATAGCTATCCTGACAATTGTTTAATGCTACTGATGTAAATTAAATTAAAAGTGTAGTGCAAAGACTTAAAACTAAATGCAGTGAGGGCGTTGACGGTGTATCTACTATACTAGCACAACAGACCATTGAGGAAAGAGCGATCCCACCTCAGCGTATAATAAACCAATCCTTCGTTGTCAGGTACGACACCTGACAACTTAAATATTGCCAAAATAATTCCGGTTTTTAAAGCAGGAAACAGCAAAATCTTTAATAAATACAGACCAATAAGTATTTTATCCACACTTTCTAAAATAATGGAACATTGTATGCAATTGATTATTCATTTATTTAGTGAAATATAATATTCTTGTTAAGTACATTTATCTGCTCGTAACCTAATGTAATCTAATTAGTTGTATGACACGGGTTCTTACATTTGTATTTACTATACATATGTAACTGTGGTCACTCACTGGAAGACGGCTTTAAGCCAAGTGACAACCAGAAAACATAACATATTGAAAGTAGTCAGATACATTGTATATTTGTTTTTTTACGTGTTATGTTGTAAAAGTAAAGTTACTTATTTACTTACTTATTTATGACCGGTTGGTGATGGTCAGACCAACACAAGACGCGACGTTATCAGAGGCATTGTGTCATTGTTATTAAGGGCGAAACATATCCTGTCGAATATGTTCTGTGCGAACAATATTTAGGCTGAATGAAACCGTGATAACGGTGATTCGATATACTAAAGGATATGTCATGAAACGCAAACACACAGTTCGTGTTGCGTTCCCCTGTCGTGGGTTATTTACAACGAAAACTGCTATTACAGTAATCTTCAAGTTACGTGCTCGTGCTACTGAAAAGACGAGCCGTGTCGAACGGCTACACATCTAATATCAAAGATGACTAGCAGTGACACAATTTATGGGTTAGCTGATAATTTTATTTCACCCAAATTGCAGCTAAACGTTGAAACCGTACGTATGCGTATGTGAATTAAATCTGGCGATTTCCAGACAAACTGTAGACACATTAGTTGAATTAACATAGACGTTCTAAACACTCTGGCATACATTTCACTAACCACAGGAGACGTGCCAGCCAACTTGAAAGCAACACTTCTGACTCAGCTCCTCAAGCAGCCGTCCCTGGATGTAGACTTACAAGTTACCGACCGATATCAAATCTGAGTTTCCGGCCCAAAGCCACATCACGTTTGCCATGGCATATGACTGAGCACCACTTGTTTTGAAGTGAACCATTCAGCATACAGAAAGGGTCATGGGACGGACACAACACTGCTGAGAATCCACAATGATTTACTCTTATCTGCGGGTAATCGTTGCGTCTCCTGTCTGGTCCTGTTTGACGATTGATCACCATGTGCTCGTATAACGTCGGCCAAACAGAATTGGTCTTTCAGTGACAGCGTTCAGCTAGTTTACGTCGTATCTCGCAAACAGGACACAATCTTCAAGATCCCTCAATGGTCAATCGTGGGACCGTCACTATTTACCATCGTGAATAAGGTGGAACATCCGACAACATGGGCTAGACTTCCATACATACGCTGACGACCCGATGGTATCTGACATTGCCGTATCCAATTACCATTAATATATATTATTAATAGAAAGACCGACTGTATTTAGTGTCCACATTATCTTTGTTCAATTTCAATTTACTCCATCGATTGTTCCCTTCTGCAGCATTGATGCTTGTGAGCTAAATTTATGTTATCCAGTACGTCGAAACTCAACTTCTTTTTCTCATGTTTAATGTTTTATTTTGCGAGAAACATCACTTACATAAAGTCCCGCTTTTGGCTATGCGAATTTGGCTATTCTAATGGTAGGCATGCACATGCATGCAGCCATATTGTACAATGTACGAAGTACACATTTATTTATCATGGAATGTTTTCTATGGTACCCATGTTTGTGTCATGAAATGAAATCGTGTGGCAATTTTCCTATCCGATCTGTCGGGTTGTGTTGTTTTCCTTTCCCTTCCCTCCCTTCCCTCCCTTCCCTCCCTCCCTTCCCTCCCTTCCCTCCCTTCTCTCATGGTCACCAAGGTTGACTGAATTACTTTTAATGTTATACTTGAGTAAAAGTAAAAGTAACGGAGTAAAAAGTCGCGTTACTTTAAATAAAACTAAACTTTAAATAAAACTACTTCGTTACAAGTAAAAGTATTTAATCAAAATTCTACTTCGTTACATGCCAATTACTTGAAATAACTACTCAAGTATTGTAACGAAGTACTTTTACTTCGTTACATGCCAATTACTTGAAATAACTACTCAAGTATTGTAACGAAGTACTTTTACTTCGTTACATGCCAATTACTTGAAATAACTACTCAAGTATTGTAACGAAGTACTTTTACTTCTGTCTAGCAATGGTAGTCTTTAAATAGAGATGGGCATAATGCAGGTTCACTCGGCACAAACAAATGAGGCGTCGTTCGTAAAGTGGAAGTACTGTTACCGGTGAGACTTTGCAAACACTTTTACATTCAACACCTACTTTGTATGCACTTTCTTGTGTTCCTTCATATTCTTTTATTTTCTATTTTCCCGTTCTCTTCCTTTCTGGTTCTTCTTCTTCTAAATATATTTATTGTTTCTTCTATTTTTGTCGTTCTCCTTCTCAGGCTTCTTCTATGAGAAGTAATTCGGCTAGTAAGCGTTCAATTAATTTACTGCATCTTTTCCGTCGTATATTCCAGGACGTTATATCCACCCAACTTCCACCTATTATTCCAAGGTCCACTCCTATCGCCTTAGCACCCACTGTTCCCCTCCTAGCATTGATGTTGTCTTCATTTGGTCAGCAATAATATTTCAATATTTATTTACTGCTTCTTCCAGTTCAATATTTTCCAATTGAAACAAGCCGGTCTCCCCGCTCTGGAGTTGTGCGTAATTTCTAGAATTAGTAAGGTTCAGGTGGCCGCGACTGCATTAAATGCATCATTTCGCCTAATGCAAAATCGCCATGTTATGTGTGACGTTTTTACGCCACCTCCGGCCATCGGTGTGCAGGGTGTTAATTATTGTACATTAAACCGTCCGGCCCCATCAGCTGTCTCGACTGACCGCGGCCCTATCGTGGCGCGTGCGAGGAAAATAAATGTTGCGTCACTGACTGTTGTGTCCAGAGGACACGTTCACTCGTCGATAGCCACGAGTGCAGGCACACTACACGATACGCGTTGCCAGTAAGTGCTAATCTAATGACGAAATGACGCGGACACGGCACATCTTTCAGGAAACGTTAATTAACTCCAACCTTTACTGACAGCACGACCACAACTAACGCGTCGGTATTTGAAAATACAGGCAAAAACAGACTCGATACGCACAAAACAAAAGGTCAAGGTCGGTCAATGCCACGTGGTTGTTTTCTAATACAACATATACCTTGACCTCCCCGCGTGTATCAATGGTGACCTGTTGTTATCACACAAAATGGAGCAGCCTTTACAATTATGGAATATAATTGTATCCCAGTTGAAGCATCAACTAAATATAATGCACTTATATTGTGCAGGAGTTTTGTCATAATGATAAGTCTTAGCACCTGTACATCCGGGAAGTGTTCTTGGTTGCGAACCAATCGCGACTGACCTAGTTCAACTAACAGACGACAGATATCGTTTTTAAATTTCGATTCGAAAATGCACGAAATAGCTAGCTGTCGTTTATTTGCACAATATTTCATATGCATGAAATTTGAACACAGACTGTCACTCGCGTGTATAGTATTGTCAAAAATCCTCTGTTATCGCCCTCTGTCTTACAAATGACTAAATTGCATTACCTCTCGTATCATCCAGGGCCAATGCAATGTAACTTGTAAGCGAACACCACTGGCAATGTACAGATGCTGTGACCTTTGCGTCTCGAAATTAGCCACGTATTCAGAAAGAGGAGTCTACGTGACTGAGACTAGTCAGGCGCCTGGCGTCGCACACGCAGGTGTGTGTATAAGTAACTTGGTTATGCGCATGCGTGTCATAAGCCTAACAATAAGCCGTAATAAACGGACCGAGCTTACTTGGAGGCGTTGATCCTTGGCGCCAATCATCTTGTCTTAGTGGAAACACTATACCGTGTCAGCGTGTGTACGCGCGCGTGTGTGTGTGTGTGTGCGTGTGCGTGTGCGTGTGCGTGTGCGTGTGCGCGTGCGCGTGCGTGCATCCAAGCTTCCACACATGCATCTTACATAGCACATATACACGCGCTCGCACGCACGTACTCTCAGAAGACAGCCCCCCCCCAACGGATAGCCGTGGCCTGTTCACCTAACATATTATGTTCGCCGAAACAATCACGTGACGTCAGGTTGCCTCGGGGAAATCAGCAGAACGACTGTCGATGCTGTCGTTCATAGGTTCTGACATCTGTATTATAGTCAATGACTAATCGATTGTTTTGTCGATCCAAGCCGCTTCTTTACATCTGAATGAACCTACGCGAATACATCACTGTGAGGAAAGCCCTGCCTGGGCGATCCGGCTTGAGCCACGGGAACCGAGTAGTTACAACGAGTCAGGCGCCAGTTTTTCTGACTAGTGTAATTCCTACCGAACTACAATCCCACACCCCGCATTGTCCCATCACATGTGTTATCTTCCAGCATATATCCATCCCTGCATCTGATTGTTCAACGCTTTTAACTATGTTCTTAAATCGCACGAAAACTCGCGCAAATCCGGCCATTCCGTTATTATCATTCAATAACGTGTCCTTTGACGAGTTGACCGCTCTGTATGTCAGTATCGATATTTATACCATGTGTGTGTGTGTGCGTGTGAGCGTGTGAGCGGCGTGTGCGTGGCGTGGCGTGTAGTGCGCGTGCGCGGGCGTGTGGCGTGTGTGTGTGTGCGTGCGTGCGTGCGTGCGTGCGTGCGTGCGTGAGTTTATGGTTGTAAGAAAAGATTGTCGCTTCATACAGCTGTTATTCCACGGAAGCGCTGTCGGTTTCAATGGTAACGTTCGAGTGCCCTCCCAACACATAAAGACATCGCGATGCTGTCTTTATTCTGCGCGTTCCTGTAGGCTGGAACAGCACATCGCAGTTCACTCTGATATATGCCAATAGCATTAAATGTTCATAGCATTATTGCAACGTCGATACTCGAGTGCATGTAGAGCTTGTGTTCACGATCAGAATCTCTCCAAGTGTGGTAAGCCTCGTAAATCCGCATTAATCAGGACTAGAGCCGTTAACGTAAGGTGGTCGGTTGGTGGCTGCCAGTGTACGGAGGTGAACGCCGCAAATATCGTCCGCAGCTCGGGCGTCGTTCAGTCTCCGGGAGGACATTATGGCTTTATCCCGTCGGTAATTATTCGACAGTTGACATATGAACGTCGAATGTCTGCGTTAACGAGACGGGAAAGTGCGCTAAAGATAGCGTATGGATGAACGAGCTGGTAAATGAGACGACGGTCAAACAACAGACTACCAAAGAATAATTGTGAAGACATTCATCAAACTGTTCGTTTCATTATATTCATCTCGCGGTGGTCTGTCGGATGAAGACAGCTGAAAGCTCCCGAGACGTAACAAATGAAAAGGTGAAATTGTCGGTGAAATGCGAAAAAATTAATATACAGACTACCAGAAAGACGAAGCCAATGATTTGTTGTCGTTTTATGTAGCGAAGGTATTAGTATTAATGTCATAATTAATTGTAAACTAAACTGTAACTGCAAATATACATACACATGTTGATACTAGAAGACACTTCCAGGAAGACTTCATTTAATGTTGGAGCGGCAAAAAGATTTTTGTTCCACTAAAATGTATATATTGACGGGAAAAAGAATTGTTGATTCCAACGACTGAACTAATGATATCCGTACTTGAAACAAGAAAAGAAAAGATGACACCATTGCTTCCCTGTTAACATGAATACGTTTTACAGTAAGAATTGATTAATATTCTAATGAATGCAAGCCGAACAAAAATAGTTATTATGAAGAATTACAATATTAGTTGTTTGCATTCATAATGAATTGCTGATGTCATTAATTGAATTTATGACATCACTAATTGACATTTTGTTTAGACTAAAGTTTATTGATATCGTAAACGTATTTAATGATATCATGAATCCACACATATCTGTCTGGCAAATCAACGGCCAGCATACGTTTTCCAATAACCAGGCAGTAATACAGCCGCATTGCGGTGCGCGATGAATATCCATTGTCACTGTTATTACTAATTAGTAATATAATACTCAATGCTAAAAAAACATCCCACTCGGCCTGCGTTACAGATTGACGAAAGCCAGACATGAATTAAGATGGCGCCCCCAAATTTATATAGTTTTTGACGTTATTCATGACGTTTTTTTGTGGGAAGTTTGGGGGCGCCCCCGGCGTAATATTAAATGATTACCTTTAGACTTACTCAGTTATTGACAACTATCGCAGAGCTACTTCCTGCAACCACTCCAGCACATCGTGTAGACTGTAATCCAAAAAACGTGCCCAACGATTGTCTTATACCTGTCAATTTCGACCGAGACCGATGACTGATTTTAAAATGTTGTTTTGGCCTGCCTGACAACCACCATGTTGGTTTGGCCTGACAGCCACCATGTTGGTTTGGCCTGACAGCCACCATGTTGGTTTGGCCTGACAGCCACCATGTTGTTTTGGCCTGACAGCCACCATGTTGGTTTGGCCTGACAGCCACCATGTTGGTTTGGCCTGACAGCCACCATGTTGGTTTGACCTGACAGCCACCATATTGGTTTGGCCTGACAGCCACCATGTTGTTTTGGCCTGACAGCCACCATGTTGTTTTGGCCTGACAGCCACCATGTTGGTTTGGCCTGACAGCCACCATGTTGATTTGGCCTGACAGCCACCATGTTGGTTTGACCTGACAGCCACCATATTGGTTTGGCCTGCCAGCCACCAAGTTGCTCCTGCAGCGGTCAGCAAATGTCGATTACCAAATGTTGTTTTGGCCTGCCTGACAACCACCATGTTGGTTTGGCCTGACAGCCACCATGTTGGTTTGGCCTGACAGCCACCATGTTGTTTTGGCCTGACAGCCACCATGTTGGTTTGGCCTGACAGCCACCATGTTGATTTGGCCTGACAGCCACCATGTTGGTTTGACCTGACAGCCACCATATTGGTTTGGCCTGCCAGCCACCAAGTTGCTCCTGCAGCGGTCAGCAAATGTCGATTGCCATCAATTTAAATACCCAGAGCAGCAATACAGAGCGCACTGATGCTCCTCGCCTAGCCAATGCAAAGGTGCTCCAAAAATTTACACATTGCATGCAATTCACGCATTGCGACAGTAATGGCGGAAGAATCATGACGGAGGTCTGTGCCCAGTACGGTTCATTGAACATCTCGCTGTGCGATCGCTTAATTATACACTGCGGTGAACCGCTGTCACGTTTATGACGTGGGCCATTAGAGACAATGGCGCCACCCAGCTAAGATATTATGATTATCACAGTGCCAATTGTGTGTGCTATTTCGCGTTGAAAGGGCACTTTTAGACATTTGCAATCGATCACGATTACGTTCAGTGCACACTATCAGTACATGTTGTTTCATTACAACAAATGACCTCCTTTGATAAAGGATCAGCAGATCATTCGGACCAGTCCCTTTTCGACGATTTCATTTGCTATCCGTTTATCATGGTAGTGATTTCAGTTGCCTAATGGCGATGATCTGAATCTTGGGGATTTATAAAATCAATCATATTCAAGAGCTGTTCCTTGATTTGGCCCCTGGGACGCCAATAGAAATGCCAATGATGTTGTTTCCCTACAGTGCAATAAAGGAAATATCTTGCTCCAACGTTGTAGTGTAAGATAGAAAAATTAGTATTCATTAATAATAGTTGGGTACCAGTTACTCAATGTACATATAATAAACCTTGTACAAAACATGTAATCATAAAAATTATCAGTGATTTTCACTTATGTAAAATTAATATATATGTATTACGGTACTTTTAAATATTGTTACGAATTTTAATTACATGAACTTTGACATTATACTCTGCACATATTATGTTCCACCTTATGCATATTGAATGTTTTCATATATTTTGATATTTCTTTTGCCAAGACTAGACAGACAAATGGGCAGACGGTGACAATGCAGGTTCAACTCGCCCCGAAACATTCAACTAATATATACAGCGGTTACTTTATGTTTACCACTGCGGTTACTTTATGTTTATCACTGCGGTTACTTTATGTTTACCACTGCGGTTACTTTATGTTTACCACAGCGGTTACTTTATGTTTACCACTGCGGTTACTTTATGTTTACCACAGCGGTTACTTTATGTTTACCACTGCTGTTACTTTATGTTTACCACTGCGGTTACTTTATGTTTACCACTGCGGTTACTTTATGTTTACCACTGCGGTTACTTTATGTTTACCACTGCGGTTACTTTATGTTTACCACTGCGGTTCATTAAAACACATTCGGGCTGTCGAGATCCTACAGTTTATACGACAAAACAAACGACAATTCAGGCGGAAATGTGACACCATTATTGAAATGCACAATGTAATTAAATAAAAAATCCTAAAAATTAACGTTCCGTGCCACGTGAATCGTTATGGAAGACACTGTGGTGCGTGACATGGCTGCCGTTTAAGCAAGCTGAAGTGGTTTTCTTCCGGAAAACCCCCAATCATTTCACGTCTATGTTAGTGTTGTCGTCCAACTTGATGTAGGCAATTGTCACAATTGCGTGAGTGGGTTCGTAGCGGTGCCCGCTAGACACAAAGACATAGATGACATTGAGCACGGATCATACAACAGAATCCCGTGGGCGTTCTGTTGGGAAGGTGAATGTTGCGAGTGGGGAACAAGGGAAGAGATGGGACTGAGGGAGATGTAGCGGAGAGAGAGAGAGAGAGAGAGAGAGAGAGAGAGAGAGAGAGAGAGAGAGAGAGAGAGAGAGAGAGAGAGAGAGAGAGACAGACAGACAGACAGACAGACAGCAGACAGACAGACAGACAGAGACAGAGAAATAGAGAGACAGAAATAGAGATAGAGACAGAGAGAGAGGGAGGGAGGGAGGGAGGGAGGGAGGGAGGGAGGGAGGGGAGGGAGGGAGGGAGGGAGGGAGGGAGGGAGGGAGGGAGGGAGGGAGGGAGGGAGGGAGGGAGGGAGGGAGATAAACAGGCAGACAGAGGCAGAGAGAACGAGGGACAGCCGGAGAGAGTTAGAGAATAGAAGATACAGAGACATAAAGGTGGGAGAGACGCACGCACGATTGTACCGCACCATCATCATTCAATCACGAAATTCATCTCTCCCACAATTAAGACAGTAGGATATCTTGTTTCGTCGTTTAATAAAGAACTGTCACAACTACTGATATTTATTTACTGCTGTAATAGATTAGTTGGCGAAATTGTTTAAATGCGTAACTAAATATCTCATCATTGCGATGGCTGAGACCTG